>JARYHS010000062.1:0-15158 GCA_031002005.1 Vandiemenella viatica | reverse complement strand
TGAGTTGTTAGCTAAAGCTGTAAGGGAGCCCACTTCCAATTATGATGGGTTCAGGACTGTGCCTTTTTTAGGTTAGGGGCTGCTGGTGAGGTGATAAAAACAAGTGATCAAAGGGATACTGGTTGTAGAGGTACTATGGGAAAAATCCAAATGCTAAAGAAACAGATGAGGCTATTGAAATAATAATGGAATTGGGTAGAACTGGAAAGACAAAGATTAATGCTGAAAATATCTCAAAACCAAAAATATGGGTGTTTTTGTGAACTGTAGAAGTATAATGAACAAAGTGATAGAATTTGCAATCTTAATAGGGATAGATGAACCACAAGTGATTATAGGGGCCATTTTTGTTAAAAATAATATTGAATGCAGTAGTGTAGTTGTAAGTAAGTATTGTATAGAACAACACTTTGAATGTTGTGTTACTAAACTAGAATATGATAAGGAAGAGCTGATAGTGATAGCAATTTACAGGGCCCCCTCAGGTAATTTCAGACTATTTTTATCTTATTTAGAGTCTTTGCTACTAAGTTTTACAAATAGCAAACAAATAGTATTATGTGGAGATTTCAATGTTGACTTTCTGAATCACAGCAATGATAGGTTAGATATGGAAGCCTTGATGTTGTCTTTTAACTTAACAGCACTTGTAAATTTTCCTACGAGAATACAAAATAATAGCAGGACTGCAATTGATAATTTTTTTATGGATATTTCTCAGTGCAGTAATTACAGCATACATCCAGTAATAAATGGTATCTCAGATCATGATGCCCAGCTATTATGTATCGAGTCCAGGAACACTGTTAAACAGATAAAGAAAAGCTGGGTTTATAGAAGAAATATTAGTGAAAATAATATAAAACACTTCATAGATACCTTAAAAAATGAAAACTGGTTAGAAGTATATAATGCGCAGGGTGTTAATGTGAAATTTGATTCCTTTCTGAATATATTTCTAACACTTTTTGAAGGTAGTTTCAAAAAAAGGAAAATTCTCAACACTCCAAACAATGAACTGGGCATGGGATGGATAACAAAGGGTATTAGAATCTCTAGTAAAACAAAGAGGGACCTTTATTTAAAAATGAGAGAATCAGATAACTATGCGCTGAAAGTTCACTATAAACTTTATTCTAAAATACTAAGAAATGTAATAAGGAAGGCCAAGAACAGGAACATATCGGCAAAAATAGAAAATTCAGACAATAAAATGAGAACAATATGGAATATAATAAAGACTGAAACAGGAAAAACTGTAAAGCACTCTAAAGACATAAAAATAGAACAAAATGGATATGTGTATAGAGAAGTAGGGGAAGTTTGTGAAATATTTAACAAACATTTTACGTCAGTAGTAGATAAATTAGGCATAGAAAAGCAATCTCCACATAGTGCTCTAAGGCTTCTTGAGACTGCTTTCCCAAATAGCTTTGTGGAGATGAAATTGCCACCAGTAACAGTCTCAGAAATAAATAAACTCATTAAACAATTAAAACCTAAAAATTCTTCCAGCTATGACAATATTTCAAGTAAATTACTGAAAAGATGTTCAGACTGTATCAGTCATGTACTTGCTCACATTTGTAATGAATCCTTAATACAAGGTGTTTTTCCCGATAGATTAAAATATGTTGTTGTAAAACCATTATTTAAAAAAGGAGAAGTAACATGTGTAGACAACTATCGTCCCATTTCATTACTTTCAACATTCTCAAAGGTTTTTGAAAAAGTCATGTATAGAAGAGTAATAAAACATGTTACACACTATAATATCCTCACTAATTCACAATTTGGGTTCAAAAAAGGATCATCCATAGAAATGGCTATATATTCATTTTTAAATAACACATTTGAGGAACTGAATAATAAAATGAATCCTGTAGGAATATTTTGTGATCTTGCAAAAGCATTTGACTGTGTAAATCATGAATTACTTTTGAAAAAAATGGAATACTATGGTATTTTTGGGACCGCAGGTAAATGGTTTAAATCATACATTGAAAGCCGAATGCAAAAAGTTTCAATTTTTGATTCTAAAATAAGTAAAGATGCTTCATCAGACTGGGAGAAAATAAAACATGGAATTCCACAAGGCTCTGTCTTAGGTCCCCTCCTCTTTCTGTTATACATCAATGACCTTCCTGGAAATTTATCCGACAAAGTTAAGAGTGTTTTATTTGCAGATGACACTAACCTGAACTGTGCGTAAAACACCAAACAGTACTATAGAATTTAATGTAAATGAAGTACTTAGAGTAGTAGCAAATTGGTTTAAGGCAAATTCATTAAAATTAAATTTTGAAAAAACACATTATATTAGGTTTAAAACAAAAAACTATGCACAGCCAGATATATGTATAAACTATAAAAACAACACAATCTTAGAAACAGAGAGTATAAAATTTCTTGGTATTAAAATAGATCAGAAACTCTGTTGGCATGATCATATCACTACACTACTGGCAAAGTTAAGTAGTGCCACCTTCGCAATACGAACACTTTCTCTAACAGCAGATCTAGAATTAATGAAACAGGTGTACTCCTCATATTTTCATTCAGTAATGTCATATGGCATAATTTTTTGGGGAAACTCTTCACAAAGTAAAAAAGTTTTCATAGCACAGAAAAGAGCTATTAGGTTTCTGTGTAGGGTAAAACCAAGAACTTCTTGCAGACAACTCTTTAAGAAACTCAATATTCTTACAATGTATTCTCAGTATATATATTCTCTCATGAGCTTTGTCATAGAAAATTTTAACCTGTTTACACCTAATTCACAGGTACACAGTTTCAATACAAGAAACAGAAATAACTTGCATAAAACACAAACATCTCTGTCATTAGTACAAAGAGGAGTTAATTATTCTGGGATACATCTGTTTAATAAACTACCTAATCGTATAAAACAGCTTTCAGATAATAAAGATGTATTCAAACAAAAACTTAGAGATTATCTTATTGGCAACTCCTTCTACTCCATTCAAGAATTTGAAGAAAATAATTAATTGTACTCATTATGACGTTTGCAAAACTCAGTTGCAAAAATGTATGTTTATTATTATTTCTTGTATTTGTAAAATATGTATATATATATATTTACTATGATATGACTCATATTATGTGTATATGTATCAACAATGACATGTTTCACATCCCAGAGGTACTTCCTCAGCAGGGATCCATGGAACAAGATTGATAAATAAATAAATAAATAAATATACACATCTCTATATTAAAGCATACAGTATCTTAAATGTATATTTGCATAACACATATTTCTACAAGTCATTTGTATAACAACATTATAAGAATTTTAAAAAGAGAAACTGTGGATAATCAATAAAAGCCAATTGGTAAATTTAAGGCTAATCTCAACACTTCCACTATATATAGAAACTTACTTGCTGAAATACTGAAGCCACAGCAGAGTGTCTATGATGGCTACCCAGTGTCAACTGGCAGAGAGATTAATACTGTGTTAGCACATCCCACTTCTGTCTTCACATAAACTCTATTAAGGTCTGGCAGCCTCTGCCAATTGCAGAAAAGCTGTGATGTCCTTGTTATTCTCTGCAGGTACCATTTCATACAGCAAATAAATCAACAAAAACTACATCAATATTGTTGAGAGACATGACTACAGACATATTATACAAAATTTAAATTCATTGTTCTTGAAATTTTGATATTAGTTCAAAACCAAAATTAATATTAGTAAAATTTATTTTAAGTTTCTCTTAAATGAATAAGCAATAAAATATGCCATAAAATTAATATATCTTATTAGTACTACAAAAATTAATCATATGAAAATAACTTTTACCACATAAAGCTCAGTTAATATTGTACTTAGGTCCTGCTTACACTAATTTTAATCAAAACTGTTGTTAGCAGATGAAGAGGGAAGCAGCTGATTGTTTCCTCAGTTAAATCTGTTCATTAATAAAATTGGTTTAGATGTATTTCATATACACTTTTAAAATTATTATACTGTTCATGATAGGTACTAAAGTTTTAGGACTCTGTCACTGAATGCTTATGTGGTACATATAATGGTAATAGTTATTTGTTCAAGTTATAATGCACTATATTGTTGTTGTATGTCTTATAGGTTTCTGCCTGGAGTTAATATATACAAAACAAATAAAACAAAAATAAACATTGTCTGTTTTTTAAACTGAATCATCTGTTAACTGATGGTTAAACTTACAAAGGTACTCATAACTATCTTGTATTGTATGTAATGAGAATTGAGGTAGTTAATGGAAAGCAAGGCAGGAGGTACTATAAAACATGATTGCAAAAAACCATACCACAATAATAAAAAAGTAACAACTTTTAAAATCCATTTTCTTCAGCTATGTTGAAACAAGAATTTATATTCTATTTTGTAAACCTAATATCACACATAGGTATATATTTGTGGAAATTAGCAGATAAAAATACAAACAAACAAAAATTTGGAATAATTATATTATCTGCAGTTTTGTTCTGGGTAAAGATTTATTTGTAAAGACTCTAGAAGTTTACTTCCTAAGTATTAATATCAAGCATGTACTCTTTGCTGTTTCTGAGGTAAACCCACACAGCAATTATGAACTGTTAAAGTAAATGCCTCTTTCCTACTTGAAGAAGGTCACAGTAAAAACACATACAGTTACTGACCTAAAACACCGTCATAAGAATTTGTATATGACTGTTATTCTAATAACAAATTTTAAATGATTATATCTATAAGTCAAATAAACAATATTTCTTCAAATTTTTCATAGTATTTAAAGATTTTTCAGAATAACTTTTTTGCTTAAGACAGATTTCGATTATTTTATCATCTTTCTTTACAAAACAGATGATCTTATAAGATTTATAATTTAAAAAGAAATGAATTGTTATTATTTTATTGCTTTTAGTATAATCAGATAATGGCTGTCCCCAATAGTGGAACTAAAGAAACATCTTACCATAATTACTTACAAAGAACACCTTCAAGATTGAAATTGCCAGCAGAAGGATGGGGTCTAAAAAATTGCTACATACATGAGCATTAAAAGTTATGTTGCTTCAGAACAACATTATCAAATAAAGGAATAAGATATATAAGAAAGAACAATAATATGCATTATATCAGTAATATTACTGTATAGTATGCAGTGACATCACAGTCAAAAAATTTCTATTAAATATTCACTAAATGACACATTTCTAGCAAACTTTCATATTATTGCAAGAAATCCTTTTTTTTTTCTTTTTTTTCGGAAGAAGCCCACAGAATATGTGGAAAATTATTACCTAGTATGCAATGTTTAGGACACTGATATCATTCTTTAATCACATTTTTTTTTTCTTTAACATATAATTTTTATGTGCACATTTCCAATAGAAACATTTATCAAGATATATACCTTGGAATTTTTTTTATTAAAGACTTCATCACTGCTTCCTTCATTTCTTTCCAATATAAGCTATATCACTATATGAAATTTAATAACAACATTTTTATTTTTGACTAATTAACCCATTACTATCAAAATAATTAGATATGTTCTAATGAATTGTTATTCTGAAAAACTGCTGTAGTGATACCTGCATATATTATA
Organism: Vandiemenella viatica; assembly: GCA_031002005.1. Taxonomy (NCBI): domain Eukaryota; kingdom Metazoa; phylum Arthropoda; class Insecta; order Orthoptera; family Morabidae; genus Vandiemenella; species Vandiemenella viatica. The sequence goes on along the minus strand of JARYHS010000062.1, from coordinate 9,558 downwards.
GTTTATTACATGTCTTGCTAAGTCTCAAAGATCCCAGATTAGTCTGGAGGGTCTGCAACATAATACAACCTTGAGAAAGGCTTCTGCCTTGTTTTTGCAGATCACAAGCAAATCTGACTTCCATGTCCAAGGCAGTAAAAGATGTATACCGCTAGGCAATGTATTCCTTATGGAGCTTAGAAGATTGGAGAGAAATAACCTTTTAAAACTATGACTTTCTGTCTAAGCATGACAAACTTGACAGAAAACAAAGTTGCATCCTCACCAGCAGACAACCTTCATCAAGAGGGCAGTAGCCTCTTATAAGGGAAAAATGTTACTTAATGTCTTCACAGCAGGTAGACAGCACAGAGTCTTCGTGCACCTTTGTTGATCTGAACTATGATGAGTTAATTGCCCTCATTGCAAGTGGAAATACATATCTAGGCCAAGGGATCAGGAATTTCAGAGAAATTAAATTTTTAAATTTCCAATATGGAATAAATGGGACCTTAATACTGCAGGGAGGGGTTGGGATTAAATATAGAACTGAAAGCAAAAAACATTAACTGAAACAAAATTAAACTAAAGTAAACCAAAGAGTTAAGAGATTATACTATGGTGTATTATGGTGTAGATTTAAATACAAGAGTCTTACATAAAGTTATACTATGAATAGACAAAAAGTTGAGACATATAATGTGAAGTTATTCCTTTGTCAGCGAAATAATTATAACAGTTCAACCTAAAGTAGACAGGTGGCACCTAACAATATTAGGAGAACATGCACATTAAGAGTGGAAGACAGCAAGTCAAATGAGTTCAATCAGGAATTATTAGATCAATTACACAAAGTGAGAAGTGAATTAATTTAGTAGTATATGAAATTAGAAATGCAAACAATGTAACTATTTTCACCAGGCCTCCAAAATTATTGGTGCAATAACTGTTGAAGCAAAATGTTGTTTTACTTCTAACATTCTCCCAATGAGTGAATCAATTGAAATGAAAACTATTTTTAAAATGCTGCTTACAAGTTCATTCATTATAGTTCTTTTTTGTATAACTTAAAATTACGAACTTACATTCACTTAACATCGAAGCTCATATTTTTTGTGTTCAAAGAATTCATTACCAAGTACATTACAAAAAGTCATTTAACAATAATCAGAAATAATGATTCACAAATCACTATTGCTTGACACTCTGCATACTAGCTTCTAGTTTGTATAGATAATACATAGTAAAATACAACATTATTCCTTGGTCAATGAAAGAATTGTAACAGCTGAACTGAAAGTAGACAGATGTACCTAACGATGTTAGGTGTGTATGAAGCTGAAGAGGTGAAGACAGAAAGACAAAAGACTTCTACACAAAACTATAAGATGAAGTGAAGTAAGAGAACTGAAGGAAACAACTGGAAACTTACTAATAAAAAAAATGCAGGTAATTTTTGAGAGACTATCGAATGTAAATTGACAAAAATTACATCATTACTTTACATTTAATATGCTGATAGTAACGAGAATAGAAAGGCATATATAAATATATATTGCAAGTGGCTTTAGATCAGTCATAGATTATTTAACTGTTAGCAAACAATCAGGATAATTAGGTCAAGATGTCAGGGTAAATAGAGGAAGTAACATTAATCCTGATAACTTCGTGGTGTTACTATGTACCATTCTACACCCACTTACAAATGATACCCTTAAATATGTTAAAGGCCTGGAGTAGACTCAATGGTTGCAGAAACTTATCCAGAAGAAAGTCTGCTACAACATTAAGGAAAAATAGTTTAATAAAACTTAGTAAAGGATGTCTATTCCATAATTCTATGTGTGCTGCTGAAAGTATGCTTTATTTCCCAATGGTATATAGAATTTTTTTTTATTTATGGTGTTATAAAAAATTTAACACTGTCACCTTTCATATCTATGGCAGCTGTGTAGCTCAGGCGGTAGAGCGTCTGACTGCGACCTAGACGACCGGGATTAGATCCCCGACGATTACGAGGATTAATCCTCCAAGCTGAACAGCTCCCCATGCCCTCTGTGGAGGAAACTTTGCGAGAACGGCCGGAGCGTGGCGCTGACACTGTCACATACATTCTTGTGCCAATGGTTGTAATGGGAATGCGGAGCTCTACCTCCACGAATCCTACGGAAAGCTGCAGGACGTGTAGGAACCTCGTGGCCTTTACTTTTACTTTAACTTTCATATCCCCATCTAAGGTACTCAAAATTTTGGCTACCTCGTTTGCATGTAGTCAGGGTTATTACTAAACAAATCGGACACTGAGTCCAATATCTTTAACATCAAGTGACATTTTTCATACGACTGATTTACTATGTTGTGTCCAACATTTGCCAGCACCCGGAGAAAAATCTTTTTTACATGACAGTTCAATAGTATTGGGCTTTGAAACTTTAGTCTACTTTATTTGTTGCTCTTGCTTCGCAGATCTCTTCAATTCAATCGGTATGCTGGTGTGAACAACGGCACTGAATAAGACATTGCTGCATATTAGGTGTGAGCAAGTAAGCACGTGATTTTATAAAAGGGTGATAAACAGGGAGGTTTGGTGCGGGAAAGAAAGACTCGATCTGTCATGAGTAAGCACCGGTCACTAACATTTCACGATAATGGGTAACGAAATACCACAGACCCTAATAAATAGCGAAAAATGCCAAATATACGGCGGGCGGAAACAGTCTTGTATGTCAATTCCAGGAAAGAGCAATTAGCGCAAAGTGACATTGCTACCATTTATACAGAATTAGGCCTATTCTTTGATTTATATCATCTCATCCCTGGATAATGTTCCATAATGATATCATTAAACCAATTTCATAATATCCCTGCGTAATTCGAGTCATAAGTAAATTCTTCTCCATCCTTATCTACATTTGTCTGAGTCTCTTTTCTTTCGCTCAGTTTTCTAATTTCGCCATAAAAAAAAGTCTAATTGAATTATCCATATGTCCACCTGCACCAATAATATCACTTTAAATGCATATTTTGCTTTCCTCTTTTTTGCTATTAATTCCTTATTTAGTAGTGTCAGGTGCTCCCTTTTGGCTTGCTATCCCTTAACTTTGTTATGTTCTCTTATTAACAATCTCTTTATCCTCCTCGCCTTCCTTTTATTGAATGGAAGTTCCGTACTTTTCTTTATTTTCTGTTTTGGAATTAACATTTCTTCTCCCGTTATTATAACAGCCTTTAACTGTATCCTCCTTGTTTCCACTGTACTTTGCTTCCGCATCCAGAACCTTAATCCTGAAACATCTCTTCAGTCCTGAAATATGTTCCTTTTTATAATTGTACCTTCAGTTTTGGCCACTGGTTTACAGAACTCTCTAATATCCATAAGAATTGCTTCATGATCACTTATCCCTTCAGTTAAATGCACCCCACCTGATTATTATCAGACTTTATTAACATTAGAAGATATCCAGAATTTTTGGTCTCTCTGTGATCACCTCTACTACTGGTGTACAACTTCCTTCACGGAATATTTAGCGTATAAGAAATGTTGTTTCACCATATTAAAAGGCTTTCACTGATTCTGGAAGAGAGATGCTGTCTTCCTTTTCTTAAGAGATCTACGTTCAGTTTTATTACTTTCTGATCAAATGTTTTTCTGCGTAACTCAACCAACTGTCAAATAAACAATTTACGTTGGGGTCTGAACACTATTTTTGCAGGAATATGTAGTTACTACGATTCGCTGACATTTAGGCCTATATCAATCTAAGCAAACACACAACCCTATCTTGGTGACGTTCGTTTATTTATTTATTACCTTTAATTAACATTGATACTGAATTTTGACTTGTCGATTTTATGTAACTGTATGGCAAGAAGCTTTTCATGTCGGAGAAGGAAACAAGCACAGCACGCCTTTCGGAAACCATGAGTTAAACAGAACCTCTGTTCGGCAGCAGTGACCAACACTCCTGAGTTATACTGAGAGAAAAAAAAAAAAAAAAGTAAGCTTTCTGGAACGTCAGGGCCGAAAATGTTGAGGTGACGTATGGACGATAACACAAGAATATCTTATTACTCAAAAATCCTTCACCATTACCTATTTGGTGTCATACATATAGTATTAGAAAGATTTAGGTATACCCTGAGGAGGGGTGAATGTATGAGACAAAATTTTAGGTCTACACATATTCTATAATACATATTTTATCGTAGCGACAAGATATTCCTTTTATTTCATGGTTGCCGTTATAGACTAATTCAGAGTATACTGGAAAACGTTGTCAGCTATATTATTTAGTTTAATACATATACATAAACGTGATACGCGAATCGTCATAATTTAAACGAATCTGGGAAATCAACAGATTAATGTAATTAAGCATTTAACATGAAATCAAATTTTATTCCATTACTAGCTGTTGCCGCTACTTCGTCAACTCGGAATTTGGGATTTGTGCTGTTAATTTACAGTTAAACTATCAAAGATGTGTTGGATGGGTATGAAAATAGTAGAGGAGTAGACATGTTTTTTTTTTCTCTTTCTTTGACTTCCTTTTTTCCTTTAGATTTTAGGTTTTATGCAAATGTTTGAAAGACGTTTGTGTCCATCATTTGTATCTGTCACCCCTTAATAGCAAATAGAGCTCCTGAAGTGAAGGAAAGAGCCGGGTCCCAATTGTAAGACAGTGACTACACAATCGCGGAGATAATAGCCATTTTGAAGAAAAAAAGGAGATCCTAGGAATTACCGACCCATACCTCTAACATGTTTCTGCAGTAGAGTTCTGAAGCATGTTATATGTTCGAACATTACCGAACCAACTTATCATGTGAAAAACAGCTGGTCCTATTTCCCATGGTTTCCCTAAAACATTCCATTCTATTACCGGGATAGTTCCTTCAAAAACTCATGGCCGGATTCCTTCACGTTCCTTCTCATCAAGCTTTCCTCGCCTGTAATTAACTTGTAATGTTATGAAATTTACTGATGATGGTTTACAAGTTAATATAATTTTTTTTATTTTCCGAAGACAGCCACATCCGGCTTTTAGTGACTTTTTTTTTTTTTTTTTTTTTTTTAACAGTTTAACGTCCCTTTTTAACAACGTGGTCTTTAGAGACGGGAAAGGATGGGGGCAAGGAATGGGAAGGAATTCGGCCATGGCCTTTTGAAGGAAGCATCCCGGCATTCACCTGGAGTGATTTGGGGAAACCATGTAAAACCCAAATCTGGATGCCCGGACGGGGATTCGAACCGCCGTCCTCCCGAATGCGAGGCCAGAACGCTTTTAGTGACGATTCGAGTATGCAGTATACTGGATGAGATTTATGAATGGATACGAGATTTTCTAACTGCTCGGTCGAGGTATGTTGTTGACTGAGAAGCCTCTTCTAATCTGAATGTTACATCATTCATCCCTCAAGGAAGTGTAATAGAACCACGTCTTTTCTTAATTTTTATAAACGATCTGGTAGACCATAACTGTAATGTACATATAAAGAAAACAGTGTCCAACTCTCTCGTGCGTCCTTATATAAACTATGTCGTTTGCGATCTCTATCTCTAGGAATTGATTGACAGTAAGAGAAAGTACCCAGCAGAGCACTCGATTGGTTACTCTTGTCACGGTCCTTACGAAAGCATCACGGAATTGATACATAGATTGGGCAGCGATTTTTTGGAAAACAGACGACGTAGATTTCGTTTGAATTTATTGAAACATTTACGGGTGCAGTGAAATGCATCGTCCACCAAGCTTTTTCGGCCGCAATGACAAGGGAGACAAGATGATACACTATTGCTTATATGAATTCTTATTTCCCTTTAATTTAATTGCAATGGAGCACAGGCTCCGGTGGCAATTTCCCTACACCACCATCTTCCCCCTATCTTGCAGCCATCTATATTTGCCCTCTACAAATTTTATCTTTAATTTCTTTCAACGTTTTCGGTAAATTATTAATTATTTCCCTTAGTAACTCATTCCAATCCCTGACACCCTTACCTAAAAAAGAGAATCTTCCCACACCCTTATGCCTCCAATCGAGTGCCAGCTTGTGGACATGGTCGGTCATCTTTTACCTTCCATGCACTACTTTTCATACCTACTCCAATATCTTTCCATGCATCATCGCCAGAATACGCCCTGTACACTCCCATGACCCTCCTCATCCTCCTCCTGTCTTGAAATGAATACCATTTCAGCTCCTTTATCATATCCGTCACTAATTGCATTCCGCGATAATTTCCAGACCCAAATCTAGCAGCCCTTTTTGCACCCTCTCCAACTCCTGTATTTGATACGTAAAATGAGGGTCCCATACTACACTACACTAGCATACTACACTACCATATTCCCTTGTTCAATTAGAGACTGGAATACACATAGAGGAGATAAATTATGGCTTAATGCACCCTCTGTAGCTCACAGTTTTGGAAATTACAGAGTATAGATGTAGATTTAGAATTTGAGTTTATTTCATATATAATTAAACGATGTTATTAAAGCGAAGGTAAATGACCTAAGAACTCAAGTGAAAAGTGGTAGCTGTTTTAAAATCGATTTTAGCTTTCGAGGTTTCAATATTACAAATTTTTACTTGAAAAAAGGAGAAGAAAACAATTGGAACAACAGCGAGTGTAGAAGCGCATCGCAGTGGTGACGTGGCTGTTAATTAAGTCTGGGACGACGCCCACTCCACCTAACCCTCAGGCGGAAGAGAGCAGAAGGAACAAAGGCCAGGAACCAGCCGGCAACAGTAGTACAGCAGGATATGTGATAAATAACCGAATGTGTATACAGTAAAACTCGTAGTATCGGCATCACAAAGGTTTCACAGTATTACAGCAGGATATGTGAAAAATAACCGAATGTGTATACAGTAAAACTCGCAGTATCTGTGTCACAAAGGTTTCACAGTATTACAGCAGGATATGTGAAAAATAACCGAATGTGTATAGAGTAAAACTCGTAGTACCCTATCTGTGTCACAAAGGTTTCACGAAAGGCCTGGAGGAAATCTTAATAGGCCAGAATTACATACACGCATATCAATGGCAACACATGAATATGTTATATGTATAAAATACAATTTCTTCTTTCAACCTATATCTATATATATAAAAATCAATGCCACTTTTCGTTGTAATTTTATAACTCAAGAACGGGCTCACCTATCCAAACCAAATGTTTAGGCTTTGTTCGGACTATTTAGTAGATGGTTTATGTAAAGTTTGCACAAAATCGGTCGAGCGGTTCTTCATTTATCACATTTTTTGTAACAAATGAATTCAATAAATGGCGGATCATTTTGTTAATGGGGATTGTGCTGTCAAATTGAAACTTTTTTCAGTGTTGACAGGCAAGCATGTTGTTATGTCATTCATGCGGTCATTTCATTTTGGACATGCTTCGATTAAAGCAAATTGTCAGCGATATTGTTGAGTGCATTCATACAAACGGTGAGTCTTGAATTGTTCAAATGTACGATGTATATGTGTGCGTGTACTTTTCTCAGTTTTTTAGCGAGCCGTCGGTGTTTCATATCATTTAAAAGCTTTATTTGAATTAAATTGTCAAACGCATTTACACAAACGGTAAGTTTTGAACTGTTGAATTGAATTACATGTATGTAAACATATTGTGTGCATACGGGTGTTTTATTCTTTTGTAACAGATGGAAGCACGTTGATTTAAAAATGAATTATTTAATGACATTTTTATATATATTGACGAATGCAGTCATATATATCTCCATACACACATATACGCACATGTATGAATACTGATACACCACTATTAATGTAGCAATTTGTTTTTAATTTGATTTATTCTTTTTTATATGAAGGAAAAATGCCATGAGCCAGACAAGCAAATATAGGTTGGCGAACGCGTAATGCAAATGATGTGGCATTACTAAGACGATCACAGACTGCAGTTGAACGCGCACAAGCTAATGCATCGCAGCGTGAACGTAATGCACGAAATAGATCTGTTGACCCTGTGGAGTATTGTAATTCAGTCAAATCCATTAAATATATTTGCAAGTATGTAAATAAAGGGAGCGATATGGCTGTTTTCGGTGTTGCTGGTGATAATAGAGATGATGAAATTACTCAGTATCAAATGGGGCGCTATATTAGTAGTAATGAAGCTGTCTCGAGGATTATGTCGTTTCCAATGCGCGAAAGACATCCTGTCACTTGGCTGTGCATCTTGAGAATGGCCAACGTGTTTATTTCAATGAAGCAAATGTATTGGAAAGAGCAGCACAACCACCAGCGACTACGTTGACCGCTTTTTTCAAATTATGCGAAACTGATACATTTGCGATAAATTTGTTATATTCTGAAGTGCCTCAGTATTACACATGGAATGTATCTTCGAAAAAATTTCAAAGACGTAAACAAGGAAGAGCAGTCGATGGGCATCCAGGCATTTTCCAAACAGATGCAATTGGGAGAATATATACAGTACATCCAAACAATGCTGAGTGTTTGTATTTGCGATTGTTATTAGTTAACGTCAATGGCCCATAATCATTTCAAGACTTGAGAACAGTCAACGGTCATTTGTGTCAAACATATCGTGAAGCATGTCAACTCTTGCATTTGTTGGAGAATGATGCACTTTGGGATTCAACACTTCATGATGCATCTACTTCAGCTCATCCACAACAAATACAAATGCTATTTGCCATTATATTATCAACATGTATGCCATCAAATCCACTTGAATTATGGAACAAATATAAACATTATATGGTAGAAGATATTTTAATTCGTATGTGTCATCATGCAAGAAATCCTGATTTGTTGATTACCTTGGAAATGTACAACGAAGCTTTGATAATAATTGAAGATATGTGTCTAACGATTGCAAATAAAGCATTAGTACAATTGGGTATGACCGCACCAAATCGTGAGATGCATGATTTGTTTGATCGTGAATTGCAACGTGAGCAGGAATACAATTCTAATAATTTGCGTTTATTTGTACAATCGAATATAACCAAATTGAATATTCAGCAAAAACATGTATATGACACAATCATGCAAGCCGTTTCCAATAATGCAGGTGGATTATATTTCTTGGATGCACCTGGTGGTACAGGCAAAACATTCGTTATATCATTGATTTTAGCGACTATTCGATCGGAACAGAAAATTGCATTGGCACTTGCATCTTAGGGAATTGCTGCCACATTATTAGAAGGTGGTCGGACCGCACACTGTGCATTAAAATTGCCATTGAATGTACAGGTGATTGAAACTCCAACTTGCAATATTTCGAGAAATTCTGCTATGGCAAAAGTTCTGCGATTAACGTCAATTATTTTATGGGATGAGTGTACAATGGTGAATAAAAAATCACTAGAAGCATTTAATCGAACAATGCAAGATTACGTGGTAATCAACAGCTTTTTGGTGGTGCTCTGATATTACTGTCAGGGGATTTTCGTCAAACATTGCCTGTCATTCCTCGATCAACTCCTGCTGATGAAATAAATGCCTGTTTGAAGTCATCAGTTCTTTGGAGATATGTACAAAAATTGACACTGAACATTAATATGCATATTCAC
>JARYHS010000060.1:0-24448 GCA_031002005.1 Vandiemenella viatica | reverse complement strand
GTTGACGAATTACAAGTGGGATATGTTCCAGTAACCTGGGTAGAACATCAGTCTAACCAATACTGCCAGAGATATCAAAAAGATTTTCCGCTTTTATTTATTTATTTTTTTATTATTATTATTATTTATTTTTTTTTATTTTTTTTTATTTTTTTTTATTTTTATTTATTTTTTGCTTACGGCTTATCGCCTCGTCGACGGCTAAGGTCATTAGAGGCGGGATGGGACTGGGGACAAGGAACGGGAAGAAATTCGGCCATGGTTTCTTTGAAGTAAGCTTTTTTTTATCTGCTTAACGTCTCTCTAACAGCGAGGTCTTTAGAGACGGGAAAGGATGGGGGGCAAAGAATGGGAAGGAATTCGGCCATGGCCTTTTGAATGAAGCATCCCGGCATTTGCTTGGAGATATTTGGGGAAACCATTGAAAACCCAAATCTGGATGCCCGGACGGGGATTCGAACCCGCATCCTCCCGAATGCGAGGCCAGAACGTTAACCGTTCACCCACCACCCTCGATTTGTAGCTTCAGACTCGATCGATCCCGGACCAGAATTCCTTGATACATTTAACCTTCTCCATCATCCCTGAAAGCTTGTAACATCATCATCATGGAATCATCCTCTACATTTTTTGGCACTGTATCAGATTTATCTAATGTTGGAAGGTATCTAAGATAGTGGTGTCCAGGGTAATGAATAGGAGAGTGTAGTTTCTTCGCAACAAATAGGGGAATGCAGATGTCGCCGTGTGTTTGTGAACAGTGTTAACTACCTTCTGAGTCACGGCTATTAATTTGGCAGTAACTGTGTGTGTGGTTTTTTTTTTTTTTTTTTTTTGCGAATCTTGAGTACCCACCCAGCTTTTGCTTCGCTGGTTATGGGTGCCGCCCAAACACTGTAATCAGGATACCTTTACGGCCGGCCTTCGGTTTGAACCTGATCCGCTGTGATTCATCGAGTCCAGTTCAGACGATCTGGTAGATCAGACGTGACTAACGGTTTAAAATGTTGGTAGTGTAGCTAAGATTTTTAATTTCGTTACACCTGTAGTCATACAGACTAACAGATTGGGATGCATGTGGCTTCAGATAAAGCAGAGTTTTTCTTTACTGAAAACACTTGCGGAAATTTGTTTATAATTACCTCTAAAAATAAACCAGAAACTAAAAAGTGATTATTCTTTTCTTCCTGTATGATCGGTCGTCTCGTCCAGCATGTAGTTATTAATTTATCAGTGAATGGTATTGTTATAAATGAAAATAAAATATACAGTTGAAACATAAAGAAAATAATTATAGGATAGTAAAATATGCAGATAATAACAAAACCATCTTGTTCCAAAAATTACTGCACCGATATTCGCATTTAGCGAATTAGTCAATTCGCCGGGGTACGCTTTTAAGGAGTACTATTGCAGTATGTGGTACATAATTTGTCATTCAGTCATATTCATGGGATGTACGCATGTCTTCCATGATGACTGATGGAAATCAGATGCTCTTTCGGAGATACAATGGAGATGCCTTGACAATTCTGGCGACGATTTGTCACAATTCTTCTTGCAACACTGCCTGGTATTAAATTGTCTTTTGACTGTCACAATGAGACGATAAATGTGTAAAGAGTTAGTTATCTTGAATTTTCTTCAATTCTCGAACGAGTGCATGCTGCTTGCGCAGTTTTGAAGTTGGTGGAGGGGGGGGGGGGGATGGAGTTGTGAGGGGAGTTGACGAGGAGTTTGGAGGACTGAAAGTAGGAGGATATAGCAGAGAGTAAGATATCAGAGGATAGAGATGGTTTTTATTTCACAGATATTATTCGCTTCGTTTAGCTAAGCTCAGCTCAATATCGATATGAGAGATTCCAAGAAAGTAGTTGTCTATGAATCTCATGTAGTTCCACATAGTTTTCCTAGTATGCAAATCCCAAACTGTATTTGTTAGCTGCCATTGGTGCCCAGGATTCTATCCAAAGCAACAGCCAGATATTATAGATTTTTGTCAGATTTTTAACCTGGGAGTTGGAATAAATTCTCAGTTCTCTGCTAGCCAATTTATTATTCAGGAGAAACCACGTAATCTCCATCTCCCCGCACTGGGTGGGAACCTCCATTGGCTAAAGTAGTTCGCAATGAGTGTCAAATAATTTGTGAGAACAGTCTGTTTCTGCACTATATCTCTGTATTGTGTGGCTATTGACCAATCATCAGCATACCCAAATCTTAGTCACGTTGTTCTGGACCGGTTATCAATGTACAAGCAATGGATTCTGGTACTGAACCTTGTGGAAGTTCGGCAGCTGTATCACAACCATGGCACCGCCATTTGATGATGGCGGCTTCTTATGTAACTCTACGAGATTTGATATTCCGTTTAATTCTCGAAATATCCACTGTCAAAATTATTTATGTGTATAGTCCCTTGTGCCTTTGGTCGCTTTTCAACACAACCAAAACCGCTAGGAAGGAAACAAAACACCCATTATGCATGTCCAGCGTAATTCCTTGTGACTTTGGCGAATTTGTGTTTGGTCCAGGCCACATTTCAACGTAATCATCTCAGTTTTGAGGTAGTATATCTCTAGAATTAATCGAAGTATTAAAAAAGTTTGTTAACTTTCGGTTTGTCTCGTCAAGTTACATAATAATTCATTATCGAATTTGGCTTTGGCAAAAAAATTCTTCTGGTCCAGGGCACATCGCAACCAAACCACCTCAGTTTTGAGATACGATATCTCGATAACTAAGCGAAAAATCAAAAAAAAATTACTATTCACTTTCGATTTGTCTCGTCGAGTTACATAAGAATCCGCCATCGAATTACGGCGTCACGTTTATCGTAGGATCATCTGGGAGTTCGTTGTTCGGATTGATTTGCCTACTTTCGTCACTGCCAGTACTTATCTGTAACTCGCCGTACATGTTTATGCCTCCTCACGGTATTCTTTGATCGGTACGAGAGATTGTGATTGGGTGTGGTGTTTCAGCCTGCAGTCCGCGGTGCCGCTGGTGTACGTGGGAGGCCCCCAGCCCGGGGGCGGCGTGAGCGCGCTGCTGCTGCGGCAGGAGGCGGCGGAGGGGGGCGGCAGCGGCCAGCCTGAGCAGCCCCCAGACGGCGGCAGCTACATCGACACCATACTGTCGTGGATCCCACACATCCCCATCATCAACCCCGCCCCCGAGAAGCCGGCAGAGGGCGTGGAAGGCAGCAAGGTGAGACACCGTCGCTCATCCAAAGTATATACGTTTCCAAGTTCTTTGCTTTCCTTCTCAAACGGCATACATCAATCTCTATATACAGGGTTATTCAAAAAGAATTAGCACATTCTGAATTTGTATTTCTCACAAAATATAAAAGATACAAATACGTGCCACAAATCACAGGATGTAGTTAGTTTCAAAGTTTGTAACCCCCGTCCATTAGTTCCATTCGCGGCCACCAGCGGCGCTGTTGCCTGTTCAAGAGACAATGGCGACGCCACAGGAGAAGTCGTTTTGTGTACTACAAAATGCAAAACGTTACTTCATTATTGATGTGTAACGTGCATTCTGCCGCTAGTACAATAACGTGCACCTCGTCATAAACAAATTTACGACTGTCATAAGAAATTCGTAGAAGATGGGTGAATATGCAAAAGGAAAATCAATGGTCGTCCTCAAACGTCAGATGAAGATATTGCGCGTATCCGAGGGTGTAAACAGCAAAACTTTGAACTTTCCTCTAAGGGAGTGTCGATAAACTACGTGCCTTGGTCTGGGAAAGAGTGGGGGGTTGGCTGGTAAGCTACGCTGAACTACGTGGGGGGTAGGGGGGGATTCCGAGCCAAGCCACGTAGCTTCTTATTCATATTATTTATCACAGTTAAAATAACGGTGCAGAACACACAACAGTATGTGAATATTTACTTCCGTCATTTAATTATTTCCGTAAGTAATTTACTATATTTTGACAAAAGAAAACAGTACAAAATGTCTTCTGGAATCAACAGGGTAAAAGTTACATGCCACGTGTGGGGGGAGGGGAGGGGTGGAGGCAAAAGCGACTACGGGCTAGGTGGGAGGAAGGGGGGGGGTTGTTCACAGGAGGCCAAAATGGAGCTACGTGGTTTATGGACGCTGCATAACCGGTGATGTACGGCACGTATTTGTATCTTTTGTAAATTGTGAGAAATAAAAAGGTAAAATTAAGTCCTTTTTTTTAATAACCCTGTATATGTAAATTTATAAGCTGGCTGTATCTGATGGGACCCCCCCCCCATCTCCTGACGGGAGATCGACCTCATGAATTTAGAGACCTTTTTTTAGCTCTACTGTTGTTTGTAGGGTGGCAATCTGAAATAAAAAGTTAATGTGAGATTTCCGTCAATCCCCGCCCTCCACCCCTCATCGCTAAAATTTTGCCGGACCTCATTCTCTCCCTACTTGAGTATACTTAATTAATGGACGCCCTTTAGGATGTATCCCAAGACTTTTTGGCTCTTCTGTATAAACCTAAAAGGGTAGGTGTATCTTCAAGGGTATCGTAGAAAACCCTTGTCGTCCTTAGGGAACATCCATTAATTACGTGAGGTGAAATGGGGGATGGAGAGTGAGGTCCGGCGATACCACACGAAACCTCCCCAAGAGGGAGAGGGGGTTCAGCGGTAATCTCACGTGAGGTTTTGAAATTCTTGAAGGATGGTAGAGCTAAAAAAAAAAGTCTACAAATGGCGTGAAAGTCGAATTTAAGTGGGCTATATGGTCTAGAAACTACGTGGGAACCGACCTTCATTTCAGAGAGGGGGATGGGGGGTCCGACCAAATCTCACAAATTCCCACCAGAGGGGGGGGGGGAGGAGTCCGAAATTCAGGAAAAACACCTCATGTAATGAATGGACCCCACCTTATATGTGAACTGTATCGTTTAGGGCTTATACCAGCTGCAGACGATACATTTTCAGTCGCTTTCTCAACACTATCCACACTACCGTTGTTAGTTCACGCCTGGTCCGCAGTACATACTTCTTAGAACCGCGTGTGGAACAAACGTAGCAATTTATCCGTCCTGTCCGCAGAAACCTGTTATTTTCCTGCTGCTTTTATTGCTTGTTCAGCTGTTCACGTGAACAGAAAATTGTTCTCGGCGAATTTCTCCCAACTGACAAAAGATCGTAAAGATTTTTTCTAACTGAACGTCCTTATTCACATTAATTTCCACCAGCAGCCTGCTTCTTATAAGCAAAAATACAGTATTAACGATTAACATTAACGTTCTTCACTACATCGACAGAAAAAAATATCGCCTTCCGATATTTCGTTGCATATCACGTTGTCTTACACAATTGCTGTTGCGGGCAGTGTAGTTTAACTTTATACTGTCGACAGGTGTTTCCTCGAAATTGTAGTGGAGTAACTTGAGTGTAGTCATCTATCTGCTAAATATGTAAACTAGGTACCGTCCCAACATTCGGCCAGATGATTACGGAATATCGCAGATTGAATCACTGATCCAGCAGACACGTTGTGTCTCCCTGATGTAGTTTGTATTTCAAAGCCCATGTTCACACTACTGGGTTTCGAAATAATGACGACTACGTAGTATGGAATAAAACTATATTCATAGGTTTCATTATAAACTCAGTTTTTTAATCTCAGTTAGACTTTAAGTAGGGGTATAAGTTGGATAGCCTTGGACATTTGAAGTGTTAATAAACCAAAAGCGCTGGGTCGGTAAAACTTTATTGCAAATATGTGCCCTGTAGTGTGGAAACAAATGCAACAGAGCAGCGGCTTGGGCGCCATTTGGGTTCCTGACAGAAGTTTTTCGTCGCTCCTGTCAAAATTTGTTCGAGATTATTGAATATGATGCGTCATGCACGGTAAACACATGTAACGCGGGCTTGAAAAGTCCAAAAATTCGGGATTTTGACATCTTCACTATATAGGACGGGCAAAAAAGTAAAGGTAGTAAAAAGCGTGAAGCGAAAAAATAAAAATGTAAAGAATCTATTAAGACGTTGAACACAAAGAAAAGTATTCAAAGTCTTGCCGAAGCAAATCAAGTAAAACAAACCGAATGCAACGTACGTGGAGAAATTATTGAAGCAAAGACAGGGCCGATAAGGATTGGGTTTATATAGATTCTTCATAAATTATTGTGATTTTTGTAAGGTCGAAAAACTATTAGGCTATCATTTCTTACTATGTCTGGAGCTACCCGACAACTTTTGTGTTACCAAAAAATTAAAGCGAAAGTGTTTTCAATTTAATTTGTTGAAAAAAAGTTATAATTATTAACTTCTTATTAATATGACTCTAGAAGTTCCCGGATTAATTTTAAGATTAAAATAAAGTCAGAAAAAGTGTTTAGATTATTTTTATTTGCGATTAATTTTAAGTGTCCGGAGCTGCTAGAACTTCCCCTACCACTTGAAATTGTTATATTTCATAATTATTGCATAGTAATTCGCAGGAACTAAGTAACACTGAAACCTAATTTAATTGCCAATTCCCCACCCACACACATGAAGAAACTTCTGTTAGCCGCGTACTTTTATCATACAAACAAAATGAGATTGGACGCTAAGGCAAACTGGCACCAGTCACCGAAAAGTCTTAAAGGGGATCGAGCGTGGCGGATGAGTGATAATGGGTAGTGTAGCTTCCTGAGTATAAGGTCGCAGGTTTGTTGAGTCTACAAGAGATGTGAAGTTGCTCCCCGTCCCACGGGTGGTAATGTCGGTAGGCGATATGGTAATGCTGCCTCGCTAACTGGATCGACCGGTCCCACGCGGTGAGGTCGACGATCTCTATCGATAGGTCGAAGTGGGGCGCTGGCAGATCGCTACCTCGACCGGTCAGCGACTTCTGGCAAGGTCGACTCCTGCTACACGATATATTATACTCTCCCATACAGGGTACCTCAGAATGATGGCTGAATTTCTTGACGACATGGAGGGTTCAATACACTCGAAACTTTTTTTAGAAGTATTGTAGTGTGGTTCATGTACAGTGCGATCTACAAACATGCGGAACTAAATATACTTTTTCCATAATAGATTTTTACTTCAACATCGAATACACTACACAAAGCTGACGGCTTTCAACAGCAGACTCAGAAACTGCTCGGAGCATAGAGAACGCATTCCGTCAGCCAAAATGGAGCTTGCAGTTAAACTACCTGCGGTCAATTAAAATTTAATTAAAAAGTTCCAAAAAAATGTTCAGTGGTAAAACAAAAGACATACAGTACTTTCTACGCAGGATCTGAAAATTCGTCATTAGACGTAGGTTTCCACGTACGGAAGTAAATTTATGTGTGATTTTTAATTACTATTGTAGATTTTTTTTTTTAAGTGTCGTCTTTCTGTCAAACTAGTCAAATTAATAACAGAAAATAGATTTCCTGTTTTCCTTAAGGATCCATCACATGAACATCTTTATGAATTCAATATTCGTTGTATTCAATGCTGCTCGAGCATTTTTAACTATTTTGAACATTTTATTCATTATCTCAAAACAAGATTGAATCATTTTATAAGAAATTCAATACATAGCTGAATCAATTCCAATGAAATTAGATGCATTATCAAGTAGTTGTGTGTTCTCTTTGGTTCAATTTTTTTTATTTTTTTTTTATTTTATTTTTTTACTTACGGTTTTACGCCTTGTCGACGTCGAAGTCATTAGAGGCGGGATGGGACTGGGGACAAGGTGACGGGAAGGAATTCGTCCCTGGCTTTTTGAAGGAAGCATCCCGGCATTCGCCTGGAGTGATTTGGGGAAACCATGGAAAACCCAAATCTGGATGCTAGGACGGGGATTCGAATCGCCATCCTCCCGAATGCGAGGCCAGAGCGTTAACCACTCACCCACCACGCTCTGCCCATTGCTTCAAAAAAAAAAA
This sequence comes from Vandiemenella viatica, assembly GCA_031002005.1. Lineage (NCBI taxonomy): Eukaryota > Metazoa > Arthropoda > Insecta > Orthoptera > Morabidae > Vandiemenella > Vandiemenella viatica. The sequence goes on along the minus strand of JARYHS010000060.1, from coordinate 16,566 downwards.
AAAAAAAATTCTGTGTCATGCCCGGAATACTAGGCGTAGACGGATAATACGTGGGTGTGCTTCCTGAGAATTTTGAAGGAGTAACTCTTCATTGCTTACTCCAGCACGTTAAAATGACGGAACTTTTTTTCAACACAGGGACCCTAGCTGACTTAGCCAATGTCAGATGTCAAGCACACTTTTTGCACCTTAGTAATTTCAGCAATGATGTGACTCTTCCTTCACTAGGTTACATTTTGTTTGTTGCAAACCTATGTTTGAGCCCGTTCAACCTTAAAATCATTTCATGACATTTTATGCATAAGTTTTACACATTAAATCGGAGGTCTCTACTATAGTGCGTTTAGTTAAGGTTTAAGGTCGCTCTATCCTATCCCCACTCCTTTGCTCTTCCCCCTACATGCGAAGGGGAAAGAATGCCCGCTGACGGTTTTGCCACTCGTATTGATAGACACAGCGGTCTACTCGGAGGGGTAGGCAACTGGAGGGGGCAGTGAAGTGAGGAGCGGGGCAAAGGGAACATGACCTTGAACCGTCAGTTGTAGGTGAACTGAATATAATGTCTCCATAACAGGAGTAATATTAGTAATCTCCATTAACACTTCGGTGACAGCTAGAATACTGCAAAGAATTCTATCGCCATAAAATGGTCCATTTGATTATTCATAACTACATTTTTATTTGTACTGTGCTGTAAAATTATTTTTCCATTCAAACAATAAATTTATTGTGACTTTCTCGCAAAGGTTTTATTTGATAACTGTACTGTAATTCAAGTATTTAAGCCAAATTCCGTGTTGATAGAGGTGATTACGTTAGCAAAATACTAATAATATCTGGCGAGTGACAAAGATAAAAATTGAAGAATCTAACACTAGTGAATCAAGAGCACATAGCAATAGCTATATATAAACATTGTATGAGTTGATAAGTGAGTAAATTCATGTGACCTTACGGTCTGGTGATTTGCTGTGCTTTCCATTTCTTTCTGGGCTGGAACTACAGTTTAACGTGGAATTCCAAATAGGGAACGTTCTAGCGTAGCTCATACGGCGAAGCAGAGTTCTTGAAAAATGCCTGGCGACTACGGGAATTGAACGTATACCCAGAATTTATAAAGTGATCACCTTAACACCTTTTTTTGAAAATTTATTTGTAAATTAGATAATGAAAACAATCTGAAGTAGTAAAAATTACACTAGAGAAGATCAAACTGTTATATCTCCCTTAAACATCGTGAGGATCAACAAGTATTCTCCAAAATGAAAAGTAAACAAATATAAGACACTGTCACTTTTATGAAGCAGACCTAGTTTATAGAATAAATTCAGTCCCTTCACCTAGTTTATCTAGTGAATATTTACTTAGTATTCTCTTCATCTCCAGAAACAATGAAACACAGTCAATGTGTTCATCCGATTGATCACATCCTGTTTCTATGTTTGCTGTCTGCACTTTGCACGGTCAATGGGTTTTGTTCTAAAGCATATTAACAGGTGCCTTTTTATAAGGGCACTGCAATGACTAATTCAGATACAATAAGAGCTTTTCGTAAAATATCTTGGCATTTAAAATTATAGAAACGCTCCTATTGCAAGTAGCTTAAGTTCCTTGCCAGAATACAATGCGCCGCACCGCTGGTATGAATAATAGTGACCACTGAATGCCAGACCATTCCTAGATTGCCTCAGAGCAGGGTTAAGGAAGCTTCCTGCCAAAGCTTGAAAGCTGTAGTGAACTTACGAAGCATTAGGTAAACATATTCTGGAAATAATTGATGAAGAAAGAAGTTTTTGAAGAAATCTACTTAGTCGAGAGACAGGGTGATCACTCCCTTTTCATGACGTGTGGTGTGGTTATTTGTTAGTATTAGGCTAAGATATGCGTAGTCCTCAACCCTAAGGTTTGTTGGACCCTCCTGAAGGAGGTATAATAAGCCTGGTATCAGAGACAGGACGACCAATACCTCCCCACCTTCCCGGTAGTCCTACCAAGTGAAGAGGACCTACAGTTTAACGCGGAATCCGAACCACGGAAGCGTTCTGGCGTACTTTACATCACACAGTAAGTTATTCCAGAGGTGAAGGTCTGTTTAAGGGCCTATAAAAATCACCACCGAGATAGGAACTCAAACCGGGAACCTTTCGATCTGCAGTCAAAAGCCTCAACCACTGAGCTTCCAAACCACTCGTTAGTATTAGGATGAACCGAAAAATAGCAGAATAAAAATAAAATCGATGTGCATGAAGGAGATTGGGTTAGGTTCCAGAAGGCATTAACTCACGACAGTAAGAAATGCAGAAGTGATGACCAAATAATGGTATTTAGTACTCCAACAATAATAATTCCATGTAGTCGTAATGACGTGAAGACAGGGTTTCTATTGGCTGCGCATTCCGCCCCTATCGTAGCCGCCGTGGCTTAACCCGGCAGTCCTACCGGGTACAAGGGACCTGCAGTTTAGCGTGGAATCCTAACCACGGAAACTTTCTGGTGTATTTCACATTACATAACAGGCTGTACCTTTGAAAATCCACGCCGAGACAGGGATTCGAACCGAGGACCTTTTAATCTCCAGTCAGACGCTTTAACCGCTGAGCCACCTGGCCGCTCGGTACTGCAGTGAAAACATACGAACATTAATGTTAGGGACCATTGCACTTCGAAACGGAAAGATCATATAAAACTCGTTAAAGCGTAGACTTGTGTTTAATCAGATCGAGTAGCACGGGAGGAGGCGACCGTTAGCAGGTGATTGTGACCAGGATCTCGAGACCTTCAGGTAAGGTCGATGACCATTGCTACCAGACCCGCCCAACTGGTTTCTGCGACAGGACCGCTTCGCGAGCTATCTGTTACCGCTTCGCTCCAAAATTAACTGACCTTTACAGCCTAGCCTGCGCGTTGGAAGATTTATATTGCTGAACGCGAAAGTAATCATTCTCAGCACTTCAGGATAAAAGTTTTCGCCCAGTACCATAGCTGTTTTCTTTATCCTAGGAACATCACTGCATAAAATCTGAATTAGAGTAGCGGGTTTTAAAACATGTTTTGCGAATTTTTATTCTGGCACTATGATGGATGAGAAGTGTGACTGCACGAGATCAAGTCTAACAAAGAACAGGCCAGGAGAAAATTTATCGCAAAGATTTTTTTTTTCGTAAGATCGGATCTTCATCTGTAACTGAGAATGCGAATGAGACTAGTTGCTATCAGTTCTCAATTTTTCTCTACGCATGTGAAAGCTCGACCTTGACCAAACTCTAGAGAAATGGTTTGATTCTTTTGAAGAGTATCTGTGTCGTCATCTCCTACACGTTCCTTGGTTGCTGAAAATCTCAAACGAAGAAGTGAGGATGGAGAAACAAAAAGAACTGCTGCTCACTATAAAGCAAAGGAAAACTCGATGTCTAGGATACATTATGAGAGGCGAGAGATACCAGCTATTGCAAATCATTAAAGGAAAGATACAGGGAAAAAGTTCTGTTGATATGAAAAGGAGTTGGTGGCTGAAGGACACTCGAAGACTGTACTACTGTGCGTCAGAAGAGGCTTTCCATGCTGCAATGTCACGTCCAGAGATACGTAGCTATATGGAGCGCCAACCTCCGATAAGAGAAGACCCCTTAAGAAGAAGACTCTGTTTCGGGATTTTGTTTTCCGGTTTTAAAAAAAAAAAAAGTTTTGTAAAGTGTAACAGAAACGCTCCTTAGGATGTGTTTATACAATAAACCTATTAATGTCATGCAGGAATCTGCTTGAAGATGTAATAACGCTAATAAAATATATAAATTCTCTCTTGACATTACAACTCACTATCAATTGCTCAAAGCAGGGGTGGATCCAGCGGGGGGGTGGGCCTAGGGGGCTCAAGATCCCCCCAAAAAACTATCTACTGATCTGAGGAGACTATAAAGACTACCTCTTGCCCGACTCAAGCCCCCCCCCCCCCCCGTAAAATCCACTCAAGCCGAGCTCCCCTCAACCAAACTCCACTCAAGCCAAGCCCCCCCCCCCCAAATCAAAGTCCGATCAAGCACCTCCCATACGAAAATCCTATATCCACCCCTGGCTCAAAGTGTGATGAAATCTTTCAAAGCATGTGTACAGAAAATCTCCCGACAAAAATTAAAAGCTGTCTGAATTAGTGCAAATTTCTCCATCTTAATTTTGACATATCAGAGGCACATTTTTAAACATACCTTAATAATATTAGCCTAAAAGAACTCTAATCACGTTGCAATGTCTATATTTGAGACAAGTTTCATTTTAGCAGATAACTGCGAATTCTGCTGTTCACTCACCATTCAACTAGGTATTTAAAAATGAAATCAACTAAACTATTAAATTAGTTTTTCTTAAATCCTCCTCTTAAATCTACTTCCACTGATGTTGAAATATCAACTCGTGGTTTCATCAGTGAAATATGTTCACTACATTCACTTCTCTCACACGTTTTTTAAGAATTGAAAAAAAATCACAACAGCCATATCACTACGCAGTCCCTAAGTTGCAATTAAACACCAAAAACAAATTTACCTCAATAGTATCTGTAATCCTGTAATGCACTTGTAGTATAATATAGTACAATATAAAATTTTATGCTTTTAGCAGGCGTCATATTTGTAAAATTCCACGTACTTTAGCGTTGCTTCTATGATGTCGTTACTGCACCAAAACCTGGCGCCTTCTTCAGTGCAAATTCAGGTTGATTTATCTTCTGTTGACGGCTGGTTATATCACCTAGTCTTTCACCTGCACCGTAGGCAGAAATATAATTTATTTTTCTTATTTTTCTTATGGTTTTAATCATCGACGATATCGCGGTCATCACAGGTGGGAAAGGACTGAAGACAAGGAACGGGAACTATGTAGTTCAGCCTCGGCCTTTTGAAGGAACCAATTCGGTATTCTGGAAACAATGTAAAATCGAAATTTGAAATGCCGGACGGGGTTTCGAACCCACGTCCTCCCTAATGCCACCCCAACTTTCGTTCACTGATCAATCCGCTATCATTCTTCAGAACAGAGACCTAGAAGATGTGTGAATAAGCACCCCTAATTAACCTCGTGAGGATGGTTTGCAGCCTAGAAAGATTATTTAAAAAACAAGGTTTTTTTAAGGTAGATTATCTAATGAAATTGGAAAAATCTGGTTTCACGGTATTATCTAAAACATTTTATCAAGGATCAATACAGACTTTTATAAGCTAATCTCTTAGAAAAAAGAGCATCTTCTAGAACACCGGATGATTGGTGTGCTACACTTCAAATGATAAAATTTCGGTGAATGATTTATATTTCTGTTCATTAGGAGTAGAACAAGAACAGCCAACCCTACAATTTCATCGAAGATTTCAAGGCTATTAAACCAAGTTCTACGTGTATGCAGAATTGGCTGTTTGCCGAGGAACGTTTCTACAAAGTCACAAATATAGATCCGGGCTTCAATTAGACGGTGTGAAGAATTATAAAATAAATTTGTTTGCAGAGTGTGATAATCACCAAAATTTTATGGAGACCCTTTTATCTCCACTTTTCGATGGCATCATCATCTATGATATGATTGAATGCAAGAGGTTTTCAGATTACCCTCGTGTAATTGTTTGAGAGTGACGATACTTGTTTGTGGCTGCAGCCGGAGAGTTCCGACACGGCCGCGGCAGCCGCCCCCAGCCCAGCGCGCCTGGAGGACCTGGACGAGGGCGTGGGCATGGGCATGGACCTGAGGCCGGGTCGTCTGCCCCCCGGAGGCGGACAGCAACAATTCGTCCTGCTGGGGCAGCCGCAGTTCTTCGGAAACTACGACGTGCTGCGCAGATTGGGCATCCAGAACATCGGCACGCGCGGTGGTGTGCTGGTGGCGGGGGCGGTGCCACCCCCCAGACACCTCGGCGGCAGGCCCACCCCCGAGAAGGTGCAGAGCGAGCCCGAGTCCGCAAACAGCGCGGCTAATGACAGCGGCTTCCAGAGGTGAGAGGAAGTTCATGTGTGTACACTACTGTGCGTATATTGGGGGACGAAATACAACGGGCGAGGCAGTATAACCAGTTAGGGGTCATCTCCTTCAAACATCAAATTTCAATACGAGCCGTTTGCGGCTCTAACACATGCGGTTTGTTACTGGATCTAAATACAACTAACCTTTATCTGTCAATATTAATTTCTTTAAGTGAAAGATGATTGCTGTAGATAATGCTTCAGGTTGGCAAATTTGAAAATATTTTGCACCACAACTATATTCTAACTCACTCAACATTGAACACTTATAAATCTGCGACAATGAGCTTCAGATCAATGACTCGAAACTGTAATGATCTTTACGTCTGACTCTAGTGGTTTTTTTTACGGCAGTCTTGTTTTGGGTTTACAAAAATAGGTAAACAGATAGTTCAAAAAATTATCGCCAGAACGATCACAGGAACATGGTATGGTTTGATTTCGAGGAGAAAAAAATGCTAATGTGTTTTGATGATCGTTGTGTAGAATTCAAGTGTCTAAATTCTCATGGAATTGTTATAATTTTTTCCTAAAGTTTTTCAGAAGCTATTGACATTCATTTTGGGATCTTCACTACACATACGTGTTTGAAAAAGAATGTGAAAGAAAACTGAGAACAAATTATTTAACCAAATGCAAGATTTGTAAATTTCTCATAATACTGATTGTCTGATTTTTTAAAATTACATTTCAGGATCATGTACTTCCCAAATTTGGCGAGAAAAAGCAAAACGTATTGAGTCTAGACAGGTAAACCAAATGCTGTTAACAAACTTTCTAAAAATAAGGATTAATTCGATAAAAAAATATTACTGGCACCCAATGCGAGAAGTATGCGCATAAAAAGTCAGCCTTAAAGGAAAATTACCAGTTTTTCTCTATACATTCACATTTTTTCCATGAGTACGAAATATTTCTAGACATCTAGCTCTGCGATAGTTTGTTCCGTATCGATGTTATTTGAGATGTAAATGCTAATTTAAACTATCTTTGTATTATACTACTTGAATCTATAAAACTCAGACAAGAGCAGTTTGCCAAAAAGTATAGCATGACTCGAATTAGACAGGAATCTTGAAATAATATCTGAATATTTATAAATATTGGTAAGACTCATTTATGAGAATCGAAGCAGCTTTACAGACGGAGATCTAGTTGGTTTATTCATACACTAAATTTATCATCACCTTCCCATATCTGTCACATAAAACCTCACTGCTCTTGAAATGTGTGGTAGATTAAAAAAAACCTATTGAGTCTTTTTGAAACTTTGTAAGAAACGTCAAACCGTAATCAAATTATAATCAACCATATTTATTCTCAAACACATTTAACGTTATTGATAACTATATGAGCGATTAAACATAATTTTCTTGTAAACGTTAAGTACATACTTTGAAAAAATCTGCCTGGGGTATAAACGTCCTAAATTTTCTCATTGTTCATCTGATATGAAACGTACATGCAGAATTCACACACTTCATTCCTATGAAACTCTGATTCACCGTAGAAGACTGAAATAAGCCTCATGCCATCCAAGTCTCGGCATTTATGCTATTCGATGCCACGCTGGTACTATTGAACGTGTAGCCGATGCACGTGACACGAAGTACTGGCAACATATCTCACCCCAAGAAGAAAAATGACAACTCAACTTTAAAATCATTTAGGAAAAATTTTGTTGATCGAAATCAGTTTATTTTTGGTCATCTATAGTGCCAGGTAGTTCTTAACATTAAAACAAAATCGCATGGTGAGTACCAGGAGAAGAACGGTAAATTTCAGCACAAATCATTGGAGTGGTTATATTATAAAACAGGTCTTTTTTTTATCAAACACCCTTTCTAGACCTCACGATTCATAAATGGAACCAAACATATTATCCCAACAGGGAAGAGCGCTGTTATGTTTCCTGACTTATAGGCAACCGAGGTAAAAGTTCGGTAAAGCCAGTAGCATAAGTAATAGGCGTCCGTCGCATGCGAACTGAAAGAGGGCTATCCAAGAGGTACTCTACAATAGCTACGATATTACTTGCTCCATGTGAAATGTTAGGGATTATTCACGTTTACGGAGTATCTCAAATCCGTTCTGATCCTTTTGATGCATCAATGTCTGAAGGATTACTAGATTAGCAAAAATAAAATCAGTTTTATTAGCGCATCTTCTATGTAACTTTATTGCAGTATTTTTTCTTCATATCAGTCGATCCAATAGAAGTTTCTGCTGCCATTATAGAATATGCAGAGGAAAGATTAGCTGCTAAAATTTTATTGAGTTAAAGTGAACCCTACGAATATGGACTTTCCACGTTTTCGTTTTGTATTGTACTCTTTACTTGCCGATTGAAGTTTGGATCGAAGATGGAAATAAATTTGTGATGCATTTAATCAGACACCACACAACTTTAATTACAGAGATAATATTTTTGTAAACCTCCCTTAAATACTTATTTAAAATCTTGCATTGCTTCTTTTCGCTAAAGGAAATAAAATCACTTTGTGTTAAAAACTTTTATTATTCTCAAATTTCAGAAAAATGTGACATTAAATTTACTGTAGTGATTCATAATTTTGCTATGAGGTTTGAGACAATTATTATTTTCTACTTTTCACATAATAAGTTTATTTTCATACGCACTATTGGTACTCTATCATAGAAATAACACCAAGTATTACCTTAGTACGTTAGTGAACTATAGCTAGCTTGCTGACAGAACATAGTTAATGTGGAGAATATCCAGGTCGGTCATTAATAACTAGAGCTTTGATTCAAGTTCTGCAAAGTTTTATTTTTTATCGAACTGTCGCATTTTCACCATCTGCATACAGCGATGTGTTGTTTATTGATCGTGCTTTGCTTTAGTTTGAGCCCAAAGATTCCATGCAAGCAATAGACGCTATGAAATTACTTCCCACCTCCATATCCATCCTGAAGTTCAGCTGTTACGAAAGAGCTCCATTCTGAAGAAGAAGTTGATCACATCTGACTGGAACTTTAATCAAATGTGGTGATCCCATTTCCTTCATCTCGCATACTTACCAATGCAATTTCTTAGAACACGGAGAAAACACTAGAGACTTTGTCCACAGAAATTGAAGTTCAAAGTTCCTCTTTTTGGATGTCCAAATTTAACTTGGTTGTATGCCAGAAATGCAATGACCGAGACTCTACGACCTCTGCGCTTTTACCATCTTTTATCCAGATGATAATTAGCGTGACTACTGACCTGAAACTGAATATCTGACTTGAATTGGTGCCTCTGATGACGAATGGAGCACTACCCGATCTTCACAGTCAAATGTTGTATCCTTTTTTCCTATCTTTATTTCCTCGACTGGTTTGAAGCAGTCTTCCATCGCTTCGTATCCTGCATTGATCTCTTCACCTCATCATAGTCACTCCAACGTACAACCTTAAGTAAACATTTTTCTTCGTCTACAATTCTTTTTCTCAACTGTTCTCCCCATTAATTTCTTAAGCAATCCGTATTTTTATTCAAATTATTTTATACAGTTTTTATTCGTCCATACACTCGATTTGTAGACACTTCATTTTTCTCTACGAAAATAATATCACAACACTATTAACTTCTCCTTCTTCTTTTGCTGTCGTCAGTCTTTCAATTGATACAATGCTCTATCTCTTCCTATCTTGCACTAACCTCTTCTTTTTTCATCTCAACATATCCCTTCCTTGCAATCTACCCCTCAATTATCTGCATCATATATTCTAATCTTTGCCTTCATGTAATGTTCCCTCCACTAACAAATTAACCAGTCCTGCATGTCTTGAAATATCGCACACCGTCCTGTCTCTTCTTTCTTTATGACCCTTCCACAAACTTCTTTCCTCACCCATCATTTAAAAAACACGTCCATTTCGTACTTTATCTGTCCACCTAATTTTCAGCATTCTTCGATAGCACCATATATCAAATACTTCAGTTTTCCTTCTTTTTGGTATTAATAAAGTCCACACTTTGCTTTCATAAAGTACTCTGCTCCACGCATAGATTTAAAAAAAGTTCATACCTAGTTCTATATTAAATAGCGTGCAAGAAATATACGGATCTAAGTTTTTCTGACTCGCTCTTCATGTCCCGTGTTCTGTAACCTGGGTTTCACAGGAACTTTGTCAGAAAACAATTTCTGAATAGCGTTCATTTATTGGAATTAACCAAAATAAGTGGACTTCAGAGTGTTAAAAGAACGTTGTAAAGCTGAAAACATAAATTTGTAACTGATTTGTATGACCCCGATTGGTACCAAGACTTATGTTTAGCCGCCACGGTTCTGAGCATGGCCAAGAAGTGGAGACTGAGGAGCAGCAGACTATCGCTTTTAAAAGTAGAAAATTTAATTAATAATAATTCAGTTTCACTGATACTTCAAAAGGTGCTCCTTTTTTATACGTAAGTTTCCGAAAATTCCCGATCGATATTATTAGCTCGTAAAACAATGTTTAATAAGTGCAAAATACATGACTATTTTTGTTGGCCTACAAATGAAGTCGTAGTAGCCTAACCAGGTGTGTGTTAGCTCTTCGGATTAAGCTCCGACCCGGTAAGGGAAATACAAAGGCTGACTCGTTACCACAATTGTCAATGAGATTCGACAAGGAAAGAACGCACTTTCAGACGGATAGAGACGTAACAATTGCTTATCTTAAAGGAGTATTATTGCAAAAAGAGATTTTCAATTGTTTCAAAATATCCAGGAACGATAGTCTGCATTTTACCTGTTCCATAAACCTAAAATGCACCGTGTACTGTACAATGGCATTTTGTCTCCCAGATTGGCTTTTGGGTACTGCAAGAACCGTTGCCTCTATGTGTACAAACAGAAATGGTTTAATTTGAAGGAGACTACCAAACGAACTAAACATATTACTAGTAATGCATCAGATCCATTACTTTTGAGCACTTGAAAACTTCAGACACAGTACAGGTGAAATATGGTGACACTAATGTACCAGAGTTGTGTTGTTTATATCCGTACGCTCACCCGATTCTTAATACTGGCAATGAATAGCTAGTCATTTTTTTTATCATCGTCTTCATTATCATTGGGACCATCTCCAGTTTTCGGTATTTATAAACGATCATCTTCCACTGTCTCCCGTCTAAGGAAGTTTTCTTGTTCATTACAAATTCCCAATTCCATCTTCATCTTCTATATACTCCTTCAGCCGGTCTATCCATCTTCTTGTAGGTCTTTCGCCTTTTGCCTGTTACCTTTTTTTTCAAATAAGCTTTCAATATTCTTGCACTGTACATTCCTATAACATGCCCAAACCATTTAAGTCTATTCTAGGTTTGATCTAATTTCATGATTGTTTGAATCTTTAACTCTCTTTTCCTGGAGGCCATTCTAAGAAACTTCATTTCAGAGGATTTGATGTAGTGTGCATTTTTCCAGAGCAAATATTAGAATAAGAATGAGTTATGATTTGTGCAAGGTGATTTTTGTGGTTTGGGGAACCTTCATGTCCCACAGGAAGCTAGTAAATCAGGATCCTTTGGTTACTCTAGTGCTTATTTGTAATTCACCCCTACCATTATGCTCACTAAGCATCTGAATTGAACTTCAATCTGATGGCATTGTAATATGGCAGTCTCGATTCTTTCGACTAAATTAAAATGCTACAGTTTTTGTTGGGTTCACTTTCACTCAATTTTCTTCAAATTTATTATTCCACATATTCACTTTGTTTTCTACTCCTTTAGTTCTTTCAAGATGTTATCCATTACTGCTGTGAATAGAAGAGGTGATAGGGTACTTCCTTGTTTTAGTCCTTTGGATGTACTAGTTACCATCTCCAATGTCGACACAAGTCTTACAGTTAAAACAGATATTGAGGATATTTCCAATAAGGGAGTGTCCATATGTAACTCCATTTTGGCTCCCGGTGTACCCTCCCTGCCCCCCCCCCCCCCACGTATCCTGACGTGGCTTTTGCCATTACATCTCCACCCCCCCCCCCCGGATTCCTCGTAGCACTGAGCGTGGTGGGTCAGTGGATAACGCTCTGGGCTTGCATTCGGGAGGACGCCGGTTCGAATCCCCATCCGGGCATCCAGGTTTAGATTTTCCATGGTTTCCCCAAATCGCTCCAGGCGAATGCCGAGATGCTTCTTTCAAAAAAGGCCATGGCCGAATTCTTTCCCGTTCCTTGTCCCCAGTCCCATCCCGTCTCTAATGACCTAGATGTCGACGAGGAATAAAGCCATAAGTAAAAAAAAAAAAAAAAAAAATCCCACGTAGCTTTTCACGCTATTAACCTAGAATACATTTTGAACTGTTTTCTCTTGCCAGGCTATCGTAAACCACATGAGGAGATAATTAAATGACGAAAATAAAATATTGCAAGCTGTTATTTTAACTGTGATAAATAACATGAATGAAAAGCTACATGGCTTGGATCTGAAACCCTCCCTCCCTCCCTCTCCCACGTAACCAAGCGTAGCTTTATACTCAACCCCTCCCCCTCCCCCCCCAGATCGAATTACTTACCGAGTGTGGTGAGTGAACGGATAGCGTTCTGGCCTCGCATTCTGGATGACGCCGGTTCGAATCTCAGTCCGGGCATCCTGATTTGGGTTTTCCATAGTTTCCCCAAATCACTCCAGACGAATACCGGGATGCTTCCTCCCAGTTCATTGTACCCTGTCCGTTCCTGTCTCTAATGACTTCGACGTCGATAAGGCGTAAAGCTATAAAAAAAAAAAAGTCATAATACATAGATTATGGATGATCCCTAAGGTATTCTAGAATTTTAAGTTTTTATAGTTTTCCAGATATGACATGTTGCCTTTGCTCTATTGTGGTGGCCACATCAGAGCCAGTGTTTTCAATGTGATGTATGTGTGGTTACAGGTACAGCCAGCAGGGTGCGATGTTCTCGCAGCATCTACGTGATATGGCTACCGCCTCCAGCACGGAAGAGCCGTCCTCGGAGGAAGACAAAGAGGACGAGGAGGTGGTTGGCGCGGCGGGGCCCGCGGCAGGGCCCAGCGTGGCGCAGGTGAAGCCTCAGGCGCTGGCTCTGGCGGGTCCAGGAGGCGTGGCGGCTGCAGCGCCCCTGGGGACTGCCCTCGTCGGACCCGGAGGACTGGCGGTCGCCTCGCCCTCAGCCACCGCCATAGCGGGACCCGCCGGCGGAGCACCTCCCATAGCCATCGCGCCTGCCGCCTACAAGAACTACCTGCAGCAGCTGCAGCAGCAGGCCAGCAAGGGGAACACCCGCAAAGGCTCCGCCTTCGTCGCCTACAATGCGTAAAAGAAACGCTGCTGCCAGTAGCCACTATATACGAGACACTGTTCGACACCCACAACGGATTCCTTTCAAACAAACTACCTAAGTCATTTTTTCTGATAACACACGAAATCCTCAAGTAAATCATAATATATGACAAGCTTTTTCTAATGACACTGATCGCTGGCAATTGTCACATTTCAACTGCTGGTGTAGTTTCGGTAAAGTTCCTCTTCTACACCAGCGTTGAAGTCTCCAACGATTCCTGGTATTGGCCTTTTTGCATTTTAAAAATTAATATAACTTTATTTTCTTTGAAAATCTTAACTGAATGATCCCCAAGACTTACAATAAGCACATGATTTAGTTCCTGTGGCTTGTAAATCTAGTATCACTTTACAACTAGGCCTATTTAGATCCAAATAAAAGTGACCATCAGAATATGAGTATGGGACATCGTTACTCTCATTTTTTACAGTCCTACTGGTGTTGAACTGCCGTTGAGAAGTCGGCACATTTCTCGTATATATTAGTCTACTTGCTGAGCTTATACCGGAACGGTATTCTGGAAATACCTGTTGCCAATTCCAACGGCAACAATCCTGTAGAATATTAGTAAGGTATTTATGACTTGCTATAACGATAAGTTTCTGAACTACTGAGTTCTTTAGAGAACTCCCGGTGGCAGTTGAGGACTGTAACACTGTGCTGCAACTGTCGAGGCGCAACAGAGACTTAAACACTGTCATGCTCGATGAAAGATAGAGCAGCTCCTCAGAATTAGATGCATGGACCCTGCCAATAATTTCGTTCCAATGTTACTGCTGATAGCCTTTTACGAGAGTCGCCAGTTCGAGTTGATTCAGGGCGCAATGGTTTCTTATAACAATCTGCCGATGACCTTGCAAAGATAGCGGAACCAAAACTTACGTCAGCTGATGGACGTAAATCACCTGCAATACCTTCTTAAACTTGGATGAATAATAATGTCTTCGTATGTGTTTGTACCCGTCTGGCACTTTGATTGGCAATGTTTATCGTCTCTGCCTCTTTTGATTCTGTTGCGGCACAGTGTCCGGTTCTAACCGCCGCCGTATCCTCTGAAATCCTTTACCACGGCAGTGTCTACCCAGAATTAAAGGAACGACCAGCACTGTGGAGACCCACTCCTAATTTGTACTTTTATAGCGTATTTGTGACTTCAGTGTTTGTTTTGTAAAATAAACGTGGAAATATTGGATCAGACTCCATACTTTTGACAAATAAACGTATAAGCAAAGAATATTTGAGTGTAATATATTTCATCCCTTACCTTCCACAGATTCCTATTGCACAACCTGTCGCTAAAATTGAGTCAAGATTAGAACATAGAAATAAATAAATACATATTCCGTTGTTTTTAAACATTTGTACATTACAATATTTTCATTGTCTTCCCTTGAAGCTGAAAACGATATGTTAATTCTGAAGTCTAATAACGGTATAGAAAAAAGAATCGTCTGTGGAGCTAACAATCAACATACCTCATACTACAACGATGCAAATATTGGTGTAAATACCATGTAACCACAATTAAAATTGATCTAAAAACTACGATCTTCTAACGTATAATTACAGTATACTTATGAGCTTAATTATTTCTAATTATAAACTTCTGAATCCAAACTGGAGTAGCAGAAATTTTAACGAACCTTTAATTTTAAGATTTACTGGAGCCTTTTTGTCTGTAATTCAACACTAATGACATAAGTAAAGAACTAGGAGTGAAAATACCACGCAATACAGTACTATTAATAGCTCTAAGTGCTTAGATCAGAAAAAGTTTCCAAGTGAAAACGAAATTATGTATTGATAACTCAATAGACAAGCCAACTAAATTAAATGATTTAATTGCCATCGACCTCACGCTCCATGTGGCAAATTCCATAGTGACCAATTTATCCCTTTTCTTATTATTATTTTTTATTATCCTACATCCTTTGAATATAGACTTCCCCACCCATCTACTTTTTCACATTACGAACGTTGACTTTAAATTTTTTCATCATCTGTGGTAAATTTATTTAAACCTGTAACTCCGTTACCTATCAATGAACATTTTTTTTACTCCCTTATGCACTAAATCGAATGCCAGTATGTGGACATGATTATCTCCTGCCTTCCATGCAGAACTCTTGATTCTTACACCAATATCTTCCTAAGCTTCATCATCAACATGCGCCTTCTGCACTTTCAGCACTCTTTTCATCCTCATCCTGTTTTCCAACGAATCCTAATCCAGCTCCTTTATCATATCAGTTACTGGTAGTTTCCACAGACAACTTGAAGACTGATTCATAAATTTCAGAAACAAGTTGATGTTGTTAACTTCCTAATATATGATCCAACAGAAAATGAAATTACGCTTATAAACAAGCAAAAAAAACTACGCAGATGGGAAGGAGAAACTGGTCAATTCAATTACAAACAAAATCATAACAACCAACAAAATAAAGGCAATAAGGATACAAGGCATTGATCATACCTACACAAATCACTGCTAACAATAAAACTGTGTGAATTAAATTTAAGGGATATTACCTCAGTTATACTAAAAACAACATTCTGGTTTCAATATTGAAATTTTCTTTTTCGAGATTGAACTAACGCGCCAAAGTATGGGCGTCAAGCAAAAATTCATTGCTTTTTACGGAGGTGAATAATCTATTTCGATGAAGAAAAATTGTAAAATGTTTCTTTTGGCAAGGAATAAACATTGTAAATTTCTGAAGCAGATTACTCAATTTGAGGGGGTGTATTGTATTGTCTTTTTTCTAATTTTCGTGCAATTTCGCTTGAAAAAGGGTAAGTACCAACAGAAAAATTCATTGGTGGATGAAAACTTAATGGGTACTGCTTTTTTCGAAAACAATGAGGAAAACAGCAAGAAACTTATTCTTAAAAAATTCAATTAAGATTGAATGATTGAATTGTTTGATTCCTTAAAAGTGAGTCAACTGTTTATGGCATCTGTAATGTTTATTGCTTCCATTATTTCCCATTTTGCGTCAAGGAATTGTATTATTTTTTTTCCATGCAAATTAACGAAGTTTTCTGCAAGCACCTCCAACTACGGGGCGTCATTTCTCTCCATAAAACGTTTTTTCCGAAGATAAGAAAAATTAATTCAGGCTTTGATTTTAATATGATTATCATATCCAAGAATTACTGAAATTAGAGGGGCAGTATGATATATAAGTTTTAATAATCGATTTACGGAGATGGTTAAACGTATTTCAATTTTTAGAATAGTACACGTAATCTTTGTAT
>JARYHS010000059.1:0-24995 GCA_031002005.1 Vandiemenella viatica | reverse complement strand
GCGAAGGTCTTCATGTAGCGAAAAGAAACTACAGAAATTTGCTTAACTGGTAACTTTTCTGTAATACGATGGGTCGTTCAAATAAATTACCTTCCTCATCTACCTGTAACTACGTATACGTTCTGCAATCCTCAAACTGGTGGGTGATTTTCACCAAAACTAACCCCCGCTATGTGCATTCCAATCCCGAACGACACGAGGGAAGAAAGAATTCATATAAGCATCAGAGCGGCCCTACAGTATTTCTGTAATCTTATCTCTCCGGTCATTGCGGCTGGAATAGGTTGGAGGAAGTATTTCATCGCACTCGTAATTGAAATTTGGTGTACGAATAATATGTTTACCAGTAACTTGAAACGAAACCTACGTCGTCTGTCTAACCAGAGATTCCCAGCTCAATGTACGAATCAATTATGTGGCCCTTTCGTAAGGACTGTGGCGAGTAGTCGCGAATTGAGCGGCTCATCTCTGTACGCTTTCTAGACCGTGATCAACAGCCTACGAAACAGATCCCAATCGGCACAACAGAAGTCCAGATGTGGACCCACGAGAGTTATGCATGCTGTCTCCTTCGTATGATCATAACAATTTTTAAAAATTCAACCTATGAATGGCAGTGGTAGAGATATTCTTTTCAGTAATTTACTTTTGATGTAATCAGTTTTCGGTCCTGTATGGAGGGGTAACTGATAGAGAGACTGCAGCAGCGGTCGCGTCGCGTCGCGTCGCGTCACAGACGCGCTCTGTCGTGCCGTGCGCGGCGCCGCGTGTCTGGTTTGCGTGCTCCGTGATGCGGGGCTCCCTGCGTGCAGCTCACGTCAGTGCGTTACTGTTGCGTCTCATTCGCTCCCACTCACAAACACACTGTAATCGAACAGACACGAGGTACACGTGTTTCCCACGATAGATATATTACTTACGGGTTTCATCAAGTGAAAATATCAGGTATTTACTCTGAGTAGAAGAGTAAAACATCTATGCGCTACTTCCAAACTTGGAGTGCCATTACGTTCGTACTGTGCGTAAGAAACCGCCTACATTGCCATAGCAGAAATAAGAACAGCATATTTTTAAATAATTTTCACAATTCACGTAATATTTACTATGATGTTGGAGAATGCTTAAATATGGCATTAATGCATTCCTTCATGGAATTTATTAACTGGCTATACCATTAAACGATAGGAAATCAAACAGGCGTTCAATTCCAACCAACCACTTACTCGTCTGGTCAGATCATTTGTTCGAAAATCTACTTGACATCGAGGCATCTATTTTTTAAATATAGAAATTCTGAATATTAAACAGTCATAATTCACTGTAATACTAACCACTGGTATTGGTTTTCTAGTATACGACTAAGGAATTTACAATTTAATATGTGGAATGTACAATTTATATCGTTCAAACTGGAAATGAGATCCAGATTTAGTATAAACAAGAATTAAGAGCATTAAAGTACAATACAACTAAATTGTTTCTTTCGCAATTCTTAGTTGCGTATATTACCTATTTTAGTGATTTTTACCAACTAAGTTTTCCATTTGTACTAGTCTTGCATAACACAGTCGAATAGAGATCAACCCCATCCAAGGTCCAGCTGTCACACTCGTACACAAACTCTAGAAACAGGACTAGCGAATTCGCCCACTAAACTTCCTAACTGTAGTGGTAATCGATTAACATTTTGGTAGTAGAGCCAAACACAATGCCTATCATTCTCTCCCGCAAACTGATAAAAAGAAGACATTATAATGTCATTGCTGTTAACATCGTCTGCCAGATGTAAGATAAAATAGCTCAGGATGGTACAGTGGTCACTGTGTCAGATGTCCAGCCTATGTAACCACATATATATGCGGTTATGTTGAGGCTACGGCCGTATCCCGCTTCTTGATTTCCATTGCATTCGGTCTCACCAGTCGTGTTCCTTAACTCCTCCGTTTAACATGACTTCTTCGTTTAATTCTTCAAGTATTTGATATCGACGCTGAATCATGCACCATATTTACTTTTCCGATTCTTTGCTAGTACCCCACCACATACTTCTAGCAGGTACGCTGTTCTAACTAGATGTGTAGTGGTTACATTAGAAGCATCAAGCCAAAATCCCCTATTATTGTTCAAAAGAAAGCACCTGTTTCAATACCGGCCACGCTGAACAGGATGGAAAGATCTTGCATCCAATAACATTCACACCCATTGCTTACAAAACTGTATCCGCAAGTAATGTATCAACCCACTGTTATTTGGAAGCTGTGATTAACTAGCGCAGTGTTAATTTTCATATTCAGTATAAGTTATTAAAAGCGAGTTTGTGTTTAACTGTAGTCTTTTACAGGGTAGTACAGGTTTGCGTGTAGTTGGATGAATCCGGGTTGTAGCAGTCTGCTCTATCTGGTTTCCATGTGGGTTGCGCAGTTGGAGTGTCCATCAATCTATTGTGTGCTCGTTGCACGTGACAGCTTATGGAGGGTGAGGGTGAGACTATCCTGTTGCAGTACTACCCAGCAGGACTGGCAATACCGCTTATTAAGCCTCAGAATTCTCTCGGTACCTAGATAACTATTTATCTCGGCTGCTTTGAATCGTCACCTCTTTTACCCAATGGTAAAGTATTTAAAATAGTAGAAAACAAGCGTTTAAAAAGTAAAAAGTTTGTTTGCATTTATAGCCTTAACTACGCTTAATATTTTTCTTCAACCTGAGATAACGTTAGCAATCATGTGCAACCTCGTCACTAATTAGCTTGTATCTGAAACGCTACAACTGATCCTGAATTAGTTTCTTTTGTAGAAGGAAACATTTAACAGACATGAATTAAGTTGAACAGATTTTAATTCAACTTTTACAGTCGATATTACAGATTCGTAAATATTTTCACGGATACTAAGCCACGCAATTAAGCCTGAAAATTTGTTCCCACATTCTCGGCGAAAGAAGTTAAATCACGAACGAAACGATTTCAGTGTTGACTCCTGTGCAGTAGATTGTTAACTCGTCACAAAATGTTTATTCATTTGTGTTTCCTACTATAATGAGTGCATCTTTCTGTCAATTACAATGCACTTATTATTATTGGGTGCCTATAATTTAAAGTGAATTTTACATTGTTTTAGTTATTACGTGATTTCCTCTGAAGAACATTTATAACTTACGATTAATGTTTGTGTAGAAAGTCAATTAATCATGAATATATTTCTCATTGTGAAAAATTTAAAACGATTATTTGAATACCACAATACAAGTAACAGTCAAAATGAATTACGAACAGATAGAACTATATTTCTCTTGCTGATTTTAAATGATCCACCTTTACCTTTTAATATCTTTAACACGTTTTTTCCCAGCGTCATTGCGGGTAACTAGAGCACGTGTTTCTTAAGCATTAGTGACATACCGGTACATCGTAGTATTCAGTTGCTACGTAATCTCTCTTCTGTAATCTTGAGGAGTATAATTTATTATAAGTGGATTAAAAATTGTTACTTTAAAGAGCTTTCATTTACGATCAATAATTTATTGGTGAAGTTAACTAAACGAATTGTGATGACTTAGGAGCTAAGGGTATGGATGGAGGGGAGGGATCAGGTATGGTAATCAGTAATCACAGTTTGCGTTCACTCAGAATGCCTTTTTTTTTTATCAGTGTCGCAAATGCTTTCATGCGTTTCCTACAACTCTACTTAAGCTACGGTGTTAGTTATCAGATACTTCAGAAATACAAGACGTCAGTCATCAGCTCCATATAATCTTAGAGTGCGATTTTTCCATCCACCTGAACACTCATCTAATAAATTAACTAATACAATTTGTTTTGCTACCATATTAGTAATTTGCCTGAGATTTTTCCACGAACTATTTTGCACATTATTGCAATGAGATATTCAACTGTACATTATTTCTTCAGTTAAATTTAAACTCTTCTGTAAAACAGATTTAATGTTACAGTTATGCTTCTTTCTTAACTTTTTCATGAAATCCTGCGTTCCATAAACACACTTTCAGAAGAATTGTTATGGTTCCTTAATTTAAAAATTATCTTTGTTCAAATGGCTCTATTTTCTATTGTGTCAAACTACTTTCGGTACCTATCTCTTTTCGGTCATCACTTGTAAATTTAATCTTTAAATAACATTCCCTTAATATTTTATCACTTATATACAGATTATCGCATGGAGTATGTTCATCAGTCGTAATTCCTTGTAACCTTTTTATTACTGTTCTTTATGTTCAGTCAGAATTTCCGTTTAATAATCTACATACTTATCCGTAAGTAGGACAGATTCGCCAAACTGATTTCGATCTTGCATTAGTGAAATACGTGTTTCATTTTGTTGTTTTCTGTACATTTAACTGGTTATTAGAGTTAAAATATCTCAGTTATCTTTATCACATTTTTCTCTCATGATTATGTAATTTTGCTGCCAGATAATTGCACAGATTATGGACTATTGTTGTATCTTGGTATTTTTAGCATTGAATTTTTAGAATCTGAAAAATTTTTATCAAACTAATGTTTCTAAAAACTTAACCAAAATCTACAAATGTCATGAATGCATCCTTACCGTTCTTGGTATTCTATAATCTCTTCTACGACACCCTGTTAATCCCGAAATGATCTCTTTTAAATATCTCCACCACCTTTTCTTCAGTCCTTTGTATACTTTCCCTGTAATTAAATATGAAACAAATGAAGTCAAACTAATATATGGTTGGCTTTCTTGGGCTCTGAATATTTACATAATCTATCCCAATGTTTTCTTTTGAAAATGTTGATTTCAGTTTGAGAATTCTATTAATTCCTTCCCATGCAGAGCTTCATAGTCCTAAATGAATTTCGTAAATTCATTCTTTTTTAAAAAACAAACACTATAACTTTCAAAATCATCTCAGATTAATTTCATAAGATTATAGCTCGTAAGTCGTCAGGTTTAACAAAGATACTGGTGTTAAGGTTGTTCCCGTTAAATAGTTCGCGTATGTATTGATTCCATTGTTGGCTACTTGTTTTCAAAACGACCATCACTTTCGATATTAATACATGTTGTGTTCATTTGCCTAAAGCTCTGTGCGATTATTCTATATATTCCACATCTACCTACCAGGAATCATACCTAACTGAAGAGCTCATGTTTTATTCACTAACAACTAATCATTGTACGTTGCGATAATCTTTGGATGTTTAATGCCATAATTTTCAATTCCCTTCTACAGTGACATGTTGATAACAGTTCCCGATTAAAAAGTTTTAAAGTCTTTCTCCAACAGCAAGATAATGTATTGCATTACACAGCTACCCGCTCCTCCAACCTGTTTTTCTGGAGGCCGGTGGAAAGCAGTGGATGACTGCCGCTGGAAAGTTGTCCACGAAGGCAGGGCGCACTAAGTGGAGAAGAGGCTGACACCGGTGGAGACGGCTGATTCGTTCATATTCACTGGTAGGCAAAACGCAGGAGTGTTGTTGGAATGAAGCATGATTGGAAGACGTTTGTTTTCTCTCGGAAATTTTAACGGACGTAGTACGCCAGGGATCCTCTATCATTACCTCTTTATCGTTTTAGTTAACATTGCGGAAGTCTGTGAAAATTGAGTGTGGATAAGACGTTTAGACAGCTACATTCGCTGTCTTCATCAGGTAAGATGGTTGCGTGAGAAAAAAAATAGGGAGGCCTGGACGAATCTCACCAAATCACACCAAGGGGGAGGAGGGTCCATAAAAATCTCACGCCTACTTTTTATTTCAGATTGTCTCCCTTCAAAGAGCAGTAGAGTTAAAAAAAATTAAAAATGAAGTCTTCAAAATGATGAGGTCAATCTCACTTTGGGGGAGGGGGAGACCCCACCTGATCTCACCAAGGCGGAGGGTCCAAATTTAAGAAAAGCACCACACGCAATTAATGGACGCCCTCTAGCGACACTTCATGTCACCGATTGCATTAACCACTTCGACCAACTACTTCACATGAAGAAGACAGCGAAGGTAACTGTCGAAACGCCGTGCTTGGTAGGCTCATCCGGCTGAACACCGGAGAAATTTTTTTAAATTGCGATGGTTACTTTTTTATATCGTTACAGCTACTGTGGATTATGTAGATACCAGCTACGTATTGCGAATGTGGCTATTGTGAATCAAAAGCGGGGGAGGGGGAGATAGAGAGAAGGAATGCAAGTAGCTCCACTGGCTAGTGAATTACTTATTTGCAAATGGATATTCAAGATTCTATCGGAGAAAACTATCGTACTAGTGGCCTCTTGCCAGAGAACGATCTATTGCCTTCGTATCGTATCGTCACAGTCTGTACAATCTCCATTTTATTCCATAAATAATTTTCGGCCACTGTTTCAAGATCGTGACAGTAACACACAACTTTTAAATAAAATGTCTGCGCTATAACTTATTACTATAATTTTTTGGTTCCTGTGTAAGGACCCAGTCAGTAACTGATATGATAAAAGAGCTGGAGTGTGACTGACTCATTGGAGGGAAGGAGGAGGGTGAAGAATGTGCAGGGCATATGTTGGTGATGGTGCTTGGAGGTATATTGGTCAAAGAATTAGGAATAGTGCATGGAAGGGGAAAGACGACCATGACCACAAGCTTGCGCTCGATTTCATGTATAATTGAGTGGGAAAATTTTCTTTTGTTTGTAAGGGTGTCAGGGATGGGAACAAGTCATAGATAATTTGCCATGAACGCTTAAGGAATTAAAAATTAAAATTTGTAAATCGGAAAAGTAAAAGGGGGAGGAATTTAACATTACAATTATGACAGAAAATTTTAATAATATATATGTATAAAAAGAGCTAATTAGATTACTAGGGGAATTGCCACCACAGCGTTAACTCCAACGCAATAAAATAAAAAAAATAATAAAAAAAAGTGCTGCCATATAATATGTTATAAAATTTTTCCAACATTGAGTAGTAGCAGCACCGTGTCTTAAACAATTGTTGTAACATTTCGTATGTGACAAAATTGAAGAATTTCGAGCAGTAACCAAAGTTATTTGGATAACACGTAAAACCAAGATAAAACATATATCCTTATTATAAGGTAAAAATATGCGACGGCCATTGGATAGGAACAATTGTAATATTTGGTTTTCAAAAAAATGTAAAGTTAAAAAAATTGGAGAGGTTGTAGTTGATAGTAAATTGAAGTGTGCTTCGTACCGTAGTCTGTTTTAAAACAGCATACGAGTGACTGGTGCTATTAGCTAAACAGCTCACCACAGCACAGCGCCGCTGGCTGAAGAAGCTGGAGGAGCTGCAGTCTGAGCGGCGCAGATTAAGCCTGGTCCATCTGCGGGCGCTATCGTATCGGTCGTCTGGCCGGCTTGGCCCGTGATCCTCCGGGGCCTCTCAGATGGAGCCTAGGATTACGTCCATCCGTCCCAACTTTACTACATATTAGGCCGACGGACTGGAGGGAGTCAACTCCCGGGAGGGTCTGTCCCGGTTTATAAAACAATCGGATCCGCGCGCGGGCAAGTGGCGGGCGGGTAATTGATAGAGCCCCCCGCCCAGGGGACTCTCCAGCCCGTCTGCGACTCAGATTTGAATCGAGCTTCTCAGAGAAGTCGACGGACTCCCTTATAATGCTCAGCGTATTAGCAGAGGAGGCAAAAAATCAGACCACTTGCTCGGCCTTTTACTCTCCTTCAATTCCTCTTTCTGAAAATACGTAATAGTAACCTGTAAATTTCAGTACAACAATCACTTAGCATGCACCATATTGTGCACGTTATACATTTTTTTTTTTTTCTTATGGATTTACGCCTCGTCGACGTCGAGGTCATTAGAGGCGGGATGGGACTGGAGATAAGGAACGGCAAGGAATTTGTCCATGGCCTTTTGAAACAAGCATCCAGGCATTCGCCTGGAGTTACATGGAGAAACCATTGAAAACACTAATCTGGATGCCCGGACAGTGATTCGATCAGTCGCGTCGCGTCGTCCTCCCGTATGCGAGAGCAGAGCGTTAACCACTCACCCACCACGCTCGGTGCCGTTATATAAAATAAGTGTATAAACGCCTTTTGTGATTACAGTAATCGACAACTGACGATTGTGCTGTTCTGCATGGTTTTTAGCCTGTAAAATGTACTGAAGCAAGTTTACAAGCAAATCTTAGTCATTTTATGCACAACTACTCTCGTAGATCTGAATACGTCACCTATATTGTACATCGTACATTTTCCTCCAAAATGATTGTATCTATCGAGTTTTGTAACACTTTTATATGTCTTTTAAGAGCTAATGTTTCACCGTTACATTCAACCCTAAGTACAGCAATATCGGTTTGCACTTATTTTAATGAAACTTTGTTTCCTATCCGTATTTCGCAAATATTTAGAATATCAAGTAACTTTGGGTCTGCGTTCGTACTTTTGGCTATGATTTCTGGACGATGCTGATAACATTTTATTAATTTGCTCACCAATCTGAACCAAAAATAAAATGTTGATTATACAATAATTTTAAGGGCTGAACATCTTAGATTTTACTGTCTGCTGTTCGCATCATTAGTGTTTTGCTTTTTTGTTTCTTCATCATCTTTTGTTTTCTCTCGGCTTTACATCTCAGCACTGTTAATGTTGATTATTCGATGTACTAACCGCGTCTACATGAATCACGTATCCTGATATTTGTATAAGTAGTTAAAATAAAAACTGGGTCCATAATAGTTTATCGAGTAGCAGCATATCATGATTGTTAAAAGACGGTTCTTGTGAATGTCAACTGAGAGGCAAATGTTCCTTGTATTGTCTGATGTCTGTAATATGGTAGATCATTATTCGTGTCTCAGTAGTCAGTCTTAATCCTATTTGCCATTGGTGGTAATGGTGTTTTTTGGATTTGAAGACTCATAGTTATTATAAGAATAATTTCATCACAATTTGTGCTTTAGAATTTTTGTGGAAAAATAGTGAAAGTGGTGCTCTGTAATACCAATCCGTTTTCTTAGCAGCTAAGCTATATGACTGGACTGGGAAGTGCTACTCGGGCTGCGCGGGTTACTGTGCTGACCACTACGTCGGAATTGTTTTCATTATCATTTGCGAGGGTTAGAACTTTTGAAAATTGTGTACTTTCTTCAATATTGCAGTTTCTAATAGTATTCGAGTTTCCAGGATTGTTTAGTCCATTCGGCGTACTGGAAATATCATGGTTCTCGGTTTTCTTGCGGATATTTGGATGTCTTCTAGTTCTACCCCACACAAAGCACTCATGAATAACTAATTGTTAATTTATAACATGTCGTCAATTCCGGCATCGTTACGTCCTTAACCGTAGAGCTGTTTTATTTTCGTCCATTAAAAGCGATCGTAAAACGTTGGATAGGTGTGCATCGTGAATCATAATTTTGCTTATGCCCCTTTACGGGATTGGAAATTGGACATTAATCTCAGTGTCCGAACGGCATTAATGACGTGGAACAACGTGACCTTGCATAACTATAAATCCTTTTCCATTTATGTTCAGTGTGTAAGATTACGATAGTACGCTCCAGATATAAATGTTACAATAACAGTTTCTAGCCGTCAATGTAGCAAGTACAGTCTGTATTTTTCCCTCGATTTACTCAGAATATGTTACTTCTGTGATAAGTGAGATCCAGTTCATACAATTCAATATATGACTAGTGTACACTCTTACAGGAAAACTCTATAAGTTTTTTATTTCTACCAACGTCGACAACCAGCTTGATCGCAGGCTAACTGATGGTTAGGAAAATTCATTAAAAGGCTAATCAATTAAATTGGCCAATTATTGTCAAGACTACATTAGTATCCATTAGTACCGCCATATCTTAAATGACACATTTTCGTTGGAGTTAACTGGAACTTACATAAGATTTGTTAATCATTTAATCTTTTATTGATAAGTAGGTTGTAGGTTTACCATTCCTCGTTATAATAAATTCATTTTTTGCAATATCTAATTAAAAGGGACAGTAATAAATTTACTGCTGCCTATTTTGCAGATCACTGAACGTAACATCCATGATTACATAAGCAGTAAAAATTGGTGGTTTTTTTTTTTTTTTATTGGCCAACAATTTTATCTCAAAATCGATTCTCATGACTAAA
This sequence comes from Vandiemenella viatica, assembly GCA_031002005.1. Taxonomy (NCBI): domain Eukaryota; kingdom Metazoa; phylum Arthropoda; class Insecta; order Orthoptera; family Morabidae; genus Vandiemenella; species Vandiemenella viatica. Next base: position 14,898 of record JARYHS010000059.1, on the reverse strand, counting down.
TGCACATTAATCGAATATTATCGCCATACGCAATTCTTAGAAAGTCTTAGTTTTTCTTGTTCTTCTTGGTAAGTGCGATCGTCTATCCCAAACAGTTTACAGTTCAGCGTGGAAACGCGTCTCTCCCTCCCATGTCTTCATAAATGATGAAACTGCAAGTCGAGATCAGCAGGTACTGTGACTGGAGTTTTCGCTCCGTGCCATGTAGCGTCTAGAGCAGAATACGTACTCCTTCGGCATTTTTTACACATACGTCCGTGTGACACTTTTAATTAAAGTCACTACTCCGATGAAATATTAACTTTAATTAAATTCAAGCAAACAACAGTGTTGCGGACTCTTAGAAGAAAGAGGCCACGAAGTATATCAAGTAAGCTGCAATAACGAATGGAGAAAATTCTTTTAAGCAGAAACATTTCTCAGCACCCTGCTTTTAGCGCGTGCAGTCCAAACAGTGTTTTAAATTTTAATCGTTCATCATTTAGCAATGAATGCATGAGTGAGGGGAAAACGAATGAGTAGATAAAAAAAATTGCAACGGGCGTTAAATTTATATAGAACTTTATTATTTGTTCAAAAAGCAACATAAAACAAAATATTTACATATTTTTATTTTTCGTTGCGTTGGTTTCAACTGTCCAGTAAGTTACATATTCTTTGGAGAAAGATTCTTCCTATATTTATTTTTTCCAGATATTGACATTGTTGTTCTTCAACACGCTCTCAACCATTTTTGAAAGATTTCTCTATTTATTTTTATATAGACGCTTCTGTCTGACAGAATTTCTTAACCAAACAACCGAGCTTGGTGGGTGAGTGGTTGGCACTCTGGCCTCGCATTCGGGAGGACGTGGGTTTGATTCCTCGTCCGGGCATCCAGATTTGAATTTTCCATGGTTTCCCCAAATCACTCCAGGCGAATGCCGGGATGCTTCCTACAAAAAAGGCCATGACCGAATTCCTCACTGTTCCTTGTCTCCCATTCTTTACCGCCTCTAATGACCTTGACGTCGACGAGGCGTAAAGCCATAATCATTTTTTTTTTTTGCAGATTTGGGCATACTTTTTAAGAATTTTAAAGGGATTACGTAGTTTCACGCTTGTATGTATTATTTCGTTGGCCACAAGTTTCAAACGAATAAGTATGCTCGTTTTTTAGCTCATATCATACATAAATATGAACCGTCCAGTATCTTTGCGTTTTACTGTCTTTTTCCAAATATGAGAACACGCGAAATGTTGCATCTGACCCGTCATTTCCATGTCCAAACTGATACAAAAGTCTTGATCATAACTTAGGTTTTTTTAATAATCCATAGTGAATGTTAATACCATCCACGAACAAAGATGTCAATAAGATTGGTGTAAATCTCCTCATACTATCTCACGCCGGACCATCTCTGAGGGTATTTCAGCTGCCTGAGTGATGGAGTTTGAAGCCTTTGTCGTGGGCACTACTGTAATGTGAGAACTCGAGTGGGCTGTCTGTCTCTGAAACGTGTAATCTGATTTCTATCTCATAACTGTGCCTTTGTTTGCGAAATTTGTATTTTATAAGGCGATCATTATTCATATAGCTGATTACCACGATCAGTTCAGCCTTTACTCCAATATCGAGCATTACACTTAGCCCTGTTACCTCCACAGCACATTAACTCTTACGGACTCATTGGTGTGTTTATTTTAAGTTTCCTTTTATTGCGGGGTATTTAAACTTAAAAGCAGTATAGCAGCCTTATCTCGACGGACAAACGTTTTCACAACGGGTTCAACTGCTTTTAACTATGACTTGTACTTTTTGTGGATGCCGTTTTATAAACTTTATTCAATAACTTCAGTCTTTACTGGATCCATTCAAATCGGAGAATTTTCAGTTGGGAAAGTTTTTTAATCATTCACAGGAGATGATCGGCATGCCATAAATCTGAGGCTGGCGCCCGCATATATTTCCATGGGAAGCAGTTCGCTTCCCCGCTCGCACGCGAGTAATTAAACTGATCGGACGTAAAGTTTCACTTAGCCCGCCCGCTGATGGGAGGCGTTCACTTGAATCTTTAATGCAGTACGTGTAGCGCCGGGTAATTTATTTATGCAAGTTTGCGCCGCGAACTTTTTATGCGACTCACGGCCCTCTGCGAGATGTTCGCAGCCATTGTGGTACGTGGCGAATTTATTCGGAGTTGACATTTTACGCAATTTACCGATACACACGTGAATTCCATAATTGCTTTAATTCATTTGTGACGCTGAATCTTATTTCAGGACAGGACAGGAGAGGTGGGGTAATTAGCAGCCATTTGCTAGTGTAGAATAAAAAGGCAAAGTCTCTGAAAATACCAGACTTTACTATTGCTGCTGTTTAGTAAAGAGAATATGATTCTAATATAAAAAATGATTTTTTTAATGATCCTTATATTGGATGGGGGTGTCATGCACTACTACTGCTTTCAGAAGCGAAGAATTTGTGGCAGAGGATTAAGATGACAATGATTGACGTATGTTACTTGTACGTAGTAATCACGGATTCTTATAGTCGCATAGTTGAGCTATGAAGACAGTTGCAGCGTTATTGGCATTAGCAATGTGAGAACCTGTTGCTTTCCTTACGAATGGATCAGTAATGAAAAACTTTAAAAAAAATAATATAAGTCCCCGCGTTTAATTAATAGGCAAGATGGAATCTAATACGGCAGCTAACAAAATGAATCACCAAATCTTATCCAACAAAAGAACAGCTCAAACCAATCCACACACTAGTGAAAAAACATGAAATTTGAATCGGTACTAAAAAAGTTATGGTAACGTGTGTATTTTGAATGGATAAAATTTAAGAATGTCAGTAGATATTCATTTTTTATTACTTTAGTTGTGTTAAAATACATAAAATCAGTTTTGATTTTACAATGTAAATGACATCGAACTTCATACACAAAATGTGCAATCGACTTTGTTAATGATATTTTTATTCAAAACATTTTTTTAGTATTTTATATATCATAGCCAAGATTAATCACGTACAGCAATAATTGTGGAGATGTCTGAAGATAAGCTCTTGATAATTAATGGTGTAACTATTATTCTAAATCCAGAAACCCTCACTGGACATGGTTTAAAACCACTAACTGCACACGCAACAGCCGCTAGCTTCAAGTATAAATTTTGAATATTGTTGTTTGCAAACTGACAATTTTGCGAGGGCATTTTCAGTTAAGTGATGGAAGATAGCGATGACGGCTACATTCGCTCGATTGTCGTTTATTTACTGAGTACCCGGCTGTCACAAGGCTTAATGGTGTTGGAAGGCGGGGGAGGGGAAGTGATGACGTACTGATACTATAGTGCTCGCAAAGAATTATGACTGAATAGCGGTACTCACTTTAAATTTGGAGGATTTTGGATGTACGGTACAACACGCAGTGCGTTTCGGTGCGTATCTGAGCCCTGAAAACCATTTTAAGCTTGTTCACACCTGGCATTCGGGAGGAAGGGATTTCAAATCCCCGTCTAGCCATCCACATTTCGGATTTACATTTTCTCTAATCGCTCTAGTTTAATATCTGGATGGTTCCTCCAAAATACCCTGGCTAATCCCTGACCGTTCCCTGCCCCCAGCGTCTCCCGCCTTTAATGATCTCAACGTCGACAAACAAAAAAATCTGAATTTATAAAAACTGTTTCATGGTTCTGAAGTTTTTTTAGTATGTGTCATGAAGTACGAATAATCTACTATATAGTTTCCTAAGCTCACTTACTCACTCACCTACAGAACTATTAGCTGGATAATGGTGTCACTTATGAGCCTTCGCTCAAAAATCAACAGCCGACAGAGATACAATTAGAAGAAATTCGAGGTTATGTCTACAGTTTAATAGCTAAGCAACTGCTACGAAATTAATTGGCATAATTCATTAATTAAGTTTGCTTTTCATAGCCTTTCATAGTTAAAAAGTATCTATAAACTTTACGGCTTTAAAAACGTGGAACTGATTTTTAGTAACATGTTACTAATTAAACCATCATAAAAAAATCTTAAATTACCCGTGGGCTCTACTGTAACCAAGAATACCAATTGTTAATCCGGCCTAGGCTAAATTTCAATCTAATTAAAAATTTCGCTAATGTTGTTTGCTTGACCAAAGTTCATACATTACGTTTCATTTGCTTTTTTCGTATTTTACTGACCACTTTGGTTAATGATCTTTGTTCATGTTCGCTGTACGTGAGTTATTAGGTCATATGACCATAAATTACTGATAATGTTTTCCCAGCCTCAATAAAAAATGTAATGATTTAAAAGCAAACAGGAGTTATTCAAATTTTGCATAATGAACTTTAAGGATCAAATACAAGTCAAGTCTGAAATTAAAAAAGTTCGAGTCTATGGCTTTTGAAACAATTATCGATTGCGCTATCGTCCCGTGTTTAAAACCTACGTCAACAGATTTTACTCATCCTGAGGGTGAAACACAGTCAAGTTCGCATTAGGTCAGGTTAGGTCAACCTGTCATTGTTTGACCGTAAACCTGGAACTGTTCAAGACCTGCGACGATACGCAACAAACCGTCACGGGCTTACACTACTCATTTTGTATTTATCATTATAAGCTAATCATACTTAAATTATAAAAGATAGTTTTCCTCACTGGGTGTTAATAATTTTAACTGGCTGATCGATGACTAGCTACTGGTCTCAATGGGCTTCGGATAGTCATTACGGTGGACTCGGAATAAGATTTTACACAGACATGTTTCTGATTTCCCAATATTTCTAATAGTACGTGATAAAACGCAAAACCATGTTGTGCCCCATTCAATGGTTACAGCAAGTAAGTTTCATACATGCCACCTGCTGACATATTTTGGAAGTTTGGCCACATTACGAGAACCATTATTTTCGATCTGCCTAGCAAAAAAAGAAAATAAGAAATAAAGCTTAAGCCTTAGAACTACCTTTAATTTCTGTTTCGCCATAAGTTCTGGTCACATGGTTTATCAGTAAAAAGACTTTTAAGTGGTTTGTTTTAACGACTATAATTGTTACATACTAACATCGATGCTTAAACTACATTTTTTTATTAATTTAAAAAAAATCAAAACTGTGTCGTGTAACTGTATTTTAGGATCTTACGCATATATATGGGGTTTCGTCTGGTACACCATATCAAAAAGATTCCAGTGCACGAGAACATCATCTAATGTAAACGTCTGTAATGGCTATTACCAAAATATAACCGACTGTTCGTCACCCAACACTAAGCTGCAACCGGCTTAACTCCAGATTGTCACTGACCCCTCGTAACCACAGCTTGTGACGACTATTAGTGGGGTGATTAGTCGATTAGCCAGGAATGGCAAGTGGTAGGCACTGTTCCGAAGTAGCCTCTTGACACTTACTTGCAGAGAGTGCTGCGCATCCCCGAACGTCCTCTCTTCAGCTTGCTTCGGGGTCGACTCTAACTTCCCCTGAAAGGCAACTTGGACACGAATTGGTAAGCAGACAGAGAAAGTTCGTAAATGCTTTAAACCCGTTTATTACTTCCCATTAGTCCGATTCCACACACGCTAGGTTATCCCACGGAGCACTAATCCAGGCGCTGGTAACAGTACTTACAGCAATTACACGTTACTGGAACATTCGATCGAACAGATGGAAACGCGATCGGAACCGAGATCGGACCTGGCTGGATCCAGCTGGCTTCCTAAACGGACATAGTGGCGGCGTCGATCAGTATAACACTTCCGAGCCCCGAGGCCCTCTGAAGCCTCGTTTATATAGTACAGCAGTGTACTGACTTGGCAGACCTTGATCAAAGTTCGTTGTACATTCTAGAAAACTCTCGTAGCTCGAGAGCCCCTCAGCATATATCGGACGTCAGCTTCGAATGTTCCCGAAGTTGCCTGAACGCAAGCGTTCACCTGATGCCGCTTGCTCAGCGCTGAATCTGCCTTTGTCAGCGTCTGTCTCGACCATTACCGGTCTCGCGGTTTATACAGCTGCCGCCTTCACTCAACCTTTATTTCCACAATTTATTCCTTTATTCATTTTAATTGTTATCCATTAAATTTGCCCATTACACGTCATTCAGTCTTACCATAGGAATGCGTTATAGATATAATGTCGTTTTTAATGTTCACTGAGAATGTCAGTACCATGGTTACAATGTATTGTAACGATATTAAACGATATCCAAAGTTGATTGTAAACGATGTGTATGTAGAAAGATACAATTAAGCCAAAACAAAAAAGAAATCAAAATAATCTGTATCACGAAGAAACTCTAATATTTCTTATTTATAGGAAATATGATATACACTCTACACTTGGTGCTAAATTGACTCCCTGGAATCCTGCATTTTCCTGGTTAGAATCGTTATGTGGGCAGTAATTAATGACACCTGCCTTCAGAAAATGTTGCTTCGTATAAATTATTATTTTACCGCGCCCTGGTTTGAATTTAATGTTAAACTATTAGTCGTGGATGAAAGGAATTGGCGTCATACCTGCAACACTCGTATATTGTGTACTAAAAGCAGCAGCGAGAAGTAAATCAAATATACACAAATACGTCATAAGCGACCGCCGATAAAATGTGAAAGAGTCTCTTGAATCCATTTAACATAAGGTAAACAGTGAGTGCCACAATACATTTAAACCAATGAACAGTTCACCCTTCAGAGCTGTCTGTTTGGTAAGCCATGCAAGGCTTTTTCAGTAAATTTCTTTCAAAAATCGTTTCTAGTAATATTTGGAGAGACATTGCTACTACGTATTCTAAGAATGTTAATAGAAGATGAAAAATAACTGATTACTGTCAAGGATGATTGACATAAAAGCACCTTAATGTCCATAAAGTGATCCGATAACAAATCTAAGGGCCTAAACACATTAAATTGTAAGAAGAGCAAGGCAACATGATAACTAACAGAAAGAATGCGCTAGTTCACTAGTACAAAGTAAACATTTCAGTTATTGAGACCGAGCATGGTGGTGTAACGGTTAAGGTTCTGGTCTCGCATTCGGGAGGACGCCGGTTCGAATTCCCGTCCGGGCATCCAGATTTGGGTTTTCCATGGTTTCCCAAATCACTCCAGGCAAATGACGGGATGCTTCATTCAAAAGGCCATGGCCGAATTCCTTCCCATTCCTTGCCCCCCATCCTTTATCGTCTCTAAAGACCTAGCCGTTAAAAGACATTAAGCAATTAAAAAAATAAAAAAAAAAGTTATTGAGATGGTTGATTCCCTGAAGTATTTGGGCGTAATAGTAGAAAGCAACAAGAAATGGGACCTGCAAATAACTTCCATCGTAGGTAAACTTAATTCTAGATTGCGATTAATAGATCATATTTTGAAGAACTGCAGCGCTGTTACAAAGGGGAGAACGTACAAAACTCTCGTGTGTCCACATTTGTATTGCTATTGTAAAAGTTTTTGACGTGTATCGCAAGAGATTGATTGACTTGTTAGTGAAAGTACACAAAGGAATCGCTCGATTCATGACTAGTTGCTACAGTCCTTACGCGAGCGTCGCAGAATTAATACATACATATAATACTTTGGCAATGGCTGGGACTTTGGTTTGGTTTGAATTTACTGACGAACATGCGAATATCGTCTTTCATTTACGACTGCAGTGTAGTACACCATTCACTTATCTATTTGGGTCACAATGACCGGAGAATAAAATTCCGTACCAATGATTACAGTTCCTCACCCCCATCCTCCCCCTACCCTTGATATTCGGGATCAGAATACACAAAGTAAATATTAATGCCATAAATGCCGTGAATTGCAGAATATGGATGCGGAAGTTTGCCATACACGTCATTACGAACTACAAAGCATATTATCATACTTGGTTCAGAGTAGTAATTGAGTACATGTGAAGTTAGATGGCCTTGCATTCGGGAGGACGCCGGTTCAAATCCTCGTCCGGGCATCCAGATTTGAATTTTCCATGGTTTCTCAAAATCACTCCAGGCGAATGGCGGTGCACCCTTCAAAAGGCCACGGCCGAATTCCTTCCCGTTACTTTTCCTCAGTCCCATCCCGCCTCTAACGACCTCGACGTCGACGATGCGTAAAGCCATAAGTAAAAAAAAAGTTAGATTAAAGATATTCTTCGAACCGTTAAGCTCTTCATGTTTACTTCCATCATCTTAGGACATTGCCAAAGTATTATATAGTCTGATTTACACGATACCCAATGAATTTTTCTAAAGCAATAGAAAATATTGTTTTAGAGAAGTCAAATGGAAGCAAAAAAAATGCATGTTTTTTTGTTTTTTTTTAATTTAGTCGACGGTAGTATGTGGACTACTGCGAGTAAGATGAATACAAAGTGTGACGGAGCGGGCAGCACGAGGCGGGAATTCCAATTAGAGTCGCCGGCCAGCAGAGATCATCGGAATCAATAGCGCGCGAACTGCCGAGACTCGCAAACAATTATGAGCTCATCACAAATTCTAGACTGGTGCCAAGAGCGAGGCGCGCGTGATTTATCAGGCAGGCCGGAAAAGATGGCGACAGATAGCATTGTGAATCGGACAAATTTCGAGGAGGAATTTCGTTTAGGGAGATGTTCTCTTTTGCCAGATATGCTGGGGAAAAAAAGAAATCTTGATTAAAACTCTGGTAAATTTGGGCCTCCGTGCACTTGGAAAGATGGAGTGCTCATTATGGTGCCGGTAGATAACGAAGTGATCAAAAAGCTGGAGGGCAGAGAGAAGGACGGAAGGTAGGAATGGAGGTTTCCGTTTGACGGATTCCTTAGGTACTAATCTACAACTGAGGGCGCAAATTTTGTGTTGCGATGTTGAATTGTACACCACATCGTATAAACAGGAACTTTTTGTGTGTGTTTGATGCGATAACGTTGTTGTTGTTATTCTAGTAACGTGCTTTTAGTTTTTGCCATGTCGAATTAATCTTAACAATTTCAAATCTTATATTGCGCAGCTAAAGGATTCATGAAATATTTAATTTAATTCACTCTGGAAGAGAAATTCACGGAGGTGATGTAATTGCAATTTCGACTTTGTTTAAGTTTACTGTAATCTGAGAAACACGTGAGTGCGAGAATATTTGCAACATATTTCGCGACACGAAATTTGTCATATGTTGCTAAAACAATAATACTTGAAATTTTCAATTCAAAATACGCTTAGTAAAAATATGGAAATATTAAAGAACTGTTTTGAAGAGGGTTCATAGTACAACAGATCACGCGATTTCCACCTATATGGAATGATCAGATTAGAAAATTAGTAATAGGTATGAGAATAGTTTGACATAGCTGCATACTATCAAAAAAGGTAAGGTGTGGTACAGACTTAATCGGTGCAAACAAATTGTCGATGGTGGATTGACAAGAGGACTGTCGCGTATACCATACTGTTTCAGGTTTACAGAGACAAGTAGCGCTGAGAGCTGTGGATCGGTTACAAAAGGTCTGAGTGGCAAATAAGTTGTAGGTAGCTTTATACCCAGCTGCATTATAACACTAGCTGCGGATCATTCGGAGACATATGACCTAGTGAAGAAATAGAATGCTGAAGAATATGTTACCAGTTCAAAGATAACGCCAATGCAAAATGTTTAATTTATTTATTATTGCGTCGTACGCGTTTCACCTCTCATCGAGGCATCATCAGCGACAAATATTTACATTCTTTTAATACGGTATGCAGCTGCGCATCTCAGTTTCTTTATACAAAGCATGGTTCGCCTGTATCGTATTTACACTATTCTGTGTTTTCATAGTTCTGTCGTCTGTTGGGGCCGGCAGATGACAGAACTGTGAAAACACACAATAGTGTAAATACGATACAGGCGAACCATGCTTTGTATAAAGAAACGGAGATGCGCAGCTGCATACCGTATTAAAAGAATGTAAATATTCGTCGCTGATGATGCCTCGATGAGAGGTGAAACGCGTACGACGCAATAATAAATAAATTAAACAGTTTGCATTGGCGTTATCTTTGAACTGGTAATTAATTAAGCAACTGTGGAAACATTGCCTGCAACAACATTGCACTGAAGAATATGGTTAAAATCGTTAGGGTGAATCATGTTACCATCTAGATGGAGAATTCTTAAGGAAACCAAGAGCAAAAATAGAAAATTCTTTACCAGAAGACACGAAGTGAGAATACCAGGGCTACAGGGTAGTGTACGGGAAGTGTTATTCATTATTCTAATTATTTTGTCGTGGGTTTACAGACAGAAGTTAGTTTGAACTCAAGTGATATAATGTTGTATAATAGGATTATAACGAGAAAAGGTTACGAAAAGGTATACATGGATTTGGACTGGATGTCTTATTTCAGCATATCAGCTTGGAATTAAGACAGATAGCAAAAACTGCACAGGTAAGAGAATAGAGGTTTGTGTGATTATGATACTGATGGGGAAATTCTTGATGAATTCCTAAAATGTAGACTTCTTCACATAGTATTAGTAGTAACGGAACTGGACCATGTATCGGTTTTTTTTTTTTTTTTTTACATTTTCAGGATACTTTTATAAATTACAGGATACAAGATTCAAAGTTGCATGAGACGAGATTCAAAGTTGTATGATACAGGCTTCTTAGATACAAGCTGCTTGAAGACTGGAAAGGTAATCTTTTTTTGTTGGCTATTGCAGTAATCGTTCGGTGAACAGTGTGGGACAAGAATTGTTTGTAGTCTCTGGAAGGGAAGAAAGGACAGGACTTTAAAACAGACTCCATTTCACACATAAGTCAGTAGGAAAGTTTTCATATGTAGATAAGCGAGTTGGGGACTCGTAAAGGTTTCCGAACGAAGTGTTGTGTGTCTGAGGTGGTGAAAGAATCTGAAGTAAAAATGCGCAAAATGCCTCAGCGGGCTAATGGGAAAATTAATAATGATAGTAACAATGTTAATACGAAGAGATTAAAACAAGACTAGAAGAGTGCGGAAGATAAAATCACTATCATTGACGAACATCGCGTCTTCTGTGCCCAGATCAACGATAGTTGCTGGCTTGTGCTTGCGCACACTTCATTTGAAAAACAGTAAAAGCAGTATAGCTAGTAATTGATTCCAAAATCGGAAAATAACCTCGCCTGCAACTCGTTATAAAATACCGCACAACTTGGGAGAAAATATCCTCCCGCACCGACAGGTTCTTCACATGGAGACTTCACGCAACACTCCTGAAACTTTCTAAACCTTGCCATCTGGCCTGTTGCCCTTACAGACGTGATCAAACGCTCGATACTCGCGTGCAGGCGCCAGTTCTGCGACGCGTTTAATCTACAGCCTCTACTGGTAGTAACAAATAATTCACATCGCCTGGAAAGGTCAGAAAATTTAGCACGAATGTTACCGAGTGAAGTCGTGGGAAGAAAGGAAAAGTTCTGTTGATGAATACCTAGCTGTAAGGGACGCTGTCTCGTAGACGGTTACGTCGGCTGTTACTAACTCATCGGAGTTTAATTCCGTCCAGCGGCAACAGCAGCTGCAGTAACTTCCGTCTGGTATTCTCCTAATCACATGGTCACAATTTGCAGCAAACTCCACAGCCGTCCAGTGTCTTACACATTCGCTGCTCTATTATCTTTTTTAGGCAAGTCCAATTACGCTGAAATTTGGTGCAAGCGCTTTATTTACCTGTGCATGGTAGTGTCTTCATAAGAAATGTCGGGAGATCGAAATGTAAATTGAATATCCAGCAAAAAAGCTCCCTATAACTGTCATAATTATGTCATACTGCCTAAACTTTCATCAGCGTAGGATGATAATCAATATATACATTTATGTATGTATATATATATATATAAAGCAAGCGTGTGTACGTAACGACACACTTTTCTCCATGATCATCCACTGCCACCCACTCGCGGTTGTCGTGGTAGATAGCCCTTCGTGTCCTGCTGTTAATAAGGGAGTTTGTTCGCAGTGGGTATAGAGGATGGGTGAGGGTAGCAAAAATGTGTAATCTTTAATCATAAAAATTCAGCCTCCTTTTGCTTGTGCTCGCAAAACTCGAAAAGAAATCATTTTATTGACTTGAACTTTTCGAAGAATGCGGTGGGCGGCACGAAGAACGCTTTTAAAAACAAAAAATAAAAGACTGCCCACTCTTCCACTTTACACCACTTAATTTTTATACAAACACACATATTTTATCCGATTTCGATGGAACTTTGCATACACACATACTTTAAAACAAACAGAAAATTGTTGTCAACCTTTGGTTTGCAAAAATCCAGCCCCTCTCCCCCTTTCCACCCCCTTAGATTTTGTCAATGTTCTTTATGTATACTCACATTTTTTATCTTATGTCGATGGAACATTGCACAAATATACCTTAAAAACCAACAGAAAAATAATGTCTACAGATGGTGACCAGAAATCCAACTCCTCTCCCTGTTTCTACCCCTCATAATTTTTGATAATATTCTTTGTGCAACGCTGCAGAGTCTATCCAATTTTCAAGGAACTTGTACGCACGTATACTTTAAAGCAAACATAAAAATACTGACTACTTTTGGTTTACAAAAATCCAGCCTCTTACCCCATCTAATTTTTGCAAATGTTCTTTATAAAAAGCTACAGTTTTTATACGATTTTGATGGAACATTGTACACGTACATTTTAAACAAAGAGAAAAACAGTGTCTAAATCAGGCTTAAAAAGCCCACCCACTCTCCCCCCATCACCCTACCTAAACAAAATTTTTTTTTGAAACTATTCAGTTTTTTGCAGAGTTCTAAAAAAATACTTTGGAACCTTCTAGAATGTACTAGATTGTTCTTGAATGTACTAAACGCCTCTAGATTACAATCCCTTTTTCATCTATTAAGAATAATATAAATAATTTATATGTGATGTATTTAGCTTGTGAACCGATTTTGACATTACTTTCACTGGTGGGTTGCTGTTTTGGCAGAGATTAAGATAGGTTAATTTTTATCCTTGAAATATTTCCATGCAAAGACGTAAAAACCTTTCAAATACATGACAATCATGAATGAAATCGTGGCTACCAGCTAGCAAGGATATACATTAAGAACTGCAACAACCTATTTAACCGTATTAAGAGATGGAAACTTTTTGACATCGAATTTATCGCATATCATCTCAGCTTTATTTGTTCTCGAAGCACGGGTCGCATCATAGGTTTTAAAGCTGATGTCAATATACGAATGTAGAATAAAGAACGAAAACACTCTGCTGAGATTACTAATACACTAATTCAGTGCTGAAATGTATCGGTAAGGGATAATTAATTCATTATTTAATAATTTATTTACGGAATCCTGTATTATCAAATTTAGCACTTCGGCGTAAATTATGATTGCTAAATAAATAATACTTTTAGCGCTATTGGGTTTAATCATATACATCCTAATGTAGTACATAAGACGATGATGCATACAGAAAGATGGTTAACGTTATAATATTAGATATTTTTAAAATAAACAACGCAAAATCACAACCAAATAGTAATATCTTTATTTCTGTTGAAATCAAATCAAAGTTAATGGTCTTTGTTTCTTAGTATCTGACCAGATCCACAATAATATAAACAGACATGACTGAAGTTATTCATTACGTTCAAAAGTTTTAGCAATTCGCATTGGAGGGCATGAAAATTCTCACAGGGGTTACTGGGCTTTTTGAAACTGAGTTCTAGTGAAACTGTGGCACGGTTAGCGTTTATCGATGGGATCAACGGGAGTCGCGGTGATAAAACGCCTCTTTGCCGTCGGCTTAGCAATGATGCAGGGTGGACAGCTGACGAGGAGAGTGTTGTTGTTGTTCCGGCCTGGCGGCGCGATGGGTCGCTCCATGTGGACAACTAACAGCAGGCATGTGGCAGTGAGAGGTGATCAGGAGTTGGCAGGAGTCCAAACGCATGGATCGAAGTCCCAAACCAAAAAATTATCCCTTGCCGTAGTCTCGTCTTCAGGAAGAGTCGGGGTCCCGTTCTCTCCACCGTCGCTGTCCAGACACTTGATCCTGCAAACTTATAGAACTCATCTTATAGAAGGCAATTGTTCAACATTAGCTTCATTTCCAATCTCGGGATCCTCTGATTTGCTGACAATCATCTCTTGCGTTCACTCAGCATTTCCAAGCACACGTATCGCAACACACCTCACTTTTCCTATGATACGTCATTTTAACTTTCGAAAGTTCTGCAAAATACCCGAGCCATTTGCGGGTGTCAATAGTTCGTATTTAATGTCTCGTATTCAAGTCACCTTTCATTTAAAATTTCCTCTGTGATTTTTTCATCCTTAAGATAGCTTCCCACGGTCAGCACATTTGCCTGCCGAGCTGGTCCAGCTACCAAGAGTGGGTCATGGGAAGGGAGCCACCCATGATGGCCTCTACCCATCGACAAGTCGGTAAAGATCAAACACCCGGGTAGCTGAAAAGACACTTGCCCAAGGTGGTGGGGAGGCGGCGAGAGTTAACCTGTGGTGCGTGCTGATTCGTACACTCCGCGGCCTACAAATCTTACACCGAGGGAACTCACCTTTAGCGTGTTGTACGGGATTTCCTCATTACGGACTTCTTTTTTGCTCACTCACATTCCAGCCAGGTATTCTCACCACCATGTTGTCTGGTCAACGTCCGGTGTCCTTGACACCTGATCCTCAGCTCCACTGCAAGTGTACGTAAGGGGACGTCCATAAATTACGTGAGGTGAAATAGGGGGGAGGGGGGGGGCCGGCGAAAACTCACCAAATCTCACCTAGGAGAAAGGGGGGGGGGTCAACGGAAATCTCATGTGAGGTTTTTGAAATATTTGTTGGATTGTAGAGCTAAAAAAAAAAGTCTACTAATGACGCGAAAGTCAAGTTTAGGGAGAATTTCGTCGAAAAAATGGAGAGACCTTAAAAAAAAGTTCTTAAAAG
>JARYHS010000058.1:0-22903 GCA_031002005.1 Vandiemenella viatica | reverse complement strand
GAAAACATTTACTGAATAGTCTGGATTTTGCCTCTCGAATTTGGAAATGTCTGAGAGTTTTACCGGAAACTCAATACCTGAAAAATCGAAACTGTGGTTCTCAAAGGCTTCAATATAATTACCTACTCGGTGACCGTTTTTTTAATCACACCTACTTGAGCAGCAAGAAGGGACCATAGAAAGCATAAGTCATCATCTCTGTTTTCCACATTGATAACGGCATTCTTTCTAGAGATATCAGCTGGCAGAGCAACATAGGAAGACCCACGATAGAATGGTTCGAATTTAGAAATGTTGATGTCGAGGGAGATGATTCTATCGAGAGTTTTGCCGCTGTCCCTTTCTTGAAACTCACACAATTTTACATTGAGCTCCGACTTCACATAGTTTTTATACCAATCAGACAGGGATGTGCTGCGTGTGACTTCACGCATTTTAGTAAAAAACACATACGACGGTTTCGAAAGCGGCTTCCTTCTGAATTTTGTATGTTGTAATCAGCCCCACCTGAACTTTTACGGACGGGGACTGACTATCAACAATTTCGCGAAGTTTTTCAGTTACAAGATCATGGCAAGCATCAATGTATTTAATAGGATCAATATAATTTAATGAATTTAGAATGGTACCGGTATAAATTCTACGTTCAAAAGCACTTTCCCGGTCTTCAAGGATCAAGCGCGCTGCTGGCAACTCACCCCCCTGTTGCTGCATCGTTGTGGCTGCTAGATGGTAATGAACTATCGCTAATAGCTGCTGGGTGACTGCTGCTGGATGCCGGGGTCGGCTGCCATGTCGATGTACTGGCGACAGGCTGGCGTGGCGCCGGGGTCGGCCGCCATGTCGATGTGCTAGCACCGGGCTGGCGTGATGCCGGGGTCGGCCGCCATGTCGATGTACTGGCGACAGGCTGGTGTGATGCCGGGGTCGGCCGCCATGACGATGTACTGGCGACATGCTGGTGTGAACCAGGGGCCGCCCACGATGATGTACTGGCGACAGGCTGGTGTGAACCAGGGGCCGGCTGCCACGATGATATACTGGCGACAGGCTGGTGTGATGCTGGGGCCGGCCGCCACGATGACGTGCTAGCGACAGGCTGGTGTGAACCAGGGGCCGGCTGCCACGATGATGTACTGGCGACAGGCTGGTGTGATGCTGGGGTCGGCTGCCATGTCGATGTGCTAGCACCGGGCTGGTGTGATGCCGGGGTCGGCCGCCATGATGACGTGGTAGCGACAGGTCGACGAGGAGCAGCTGCTGTGGCTGGTGTTTCCCAGGGTCGCCACAGTGGTGGTGGTGGGGCAGGATCATTCCTGTTGACGGCGGCAGGTTCATTTGCGGCCGACCCCTGTATACCGGAACCTGAAACAGAAAAAAAGTGAAAATTTTAGTAACATTGAAAAATAAATAAATATGAAAAAAAACTAATTCAAAGAATTTGTATTGACTTACCAGTAACTCCATGGTTCCGGCGTGTAGGCGAATCTCCTGCTGGTATCGGTGGTGTAGAAACATATTGCACCAGAGACTGCGTCGGTATTATCCATCCCTGTGATGATGGTGTCGGTGGTACACTGGATGATGGCAAGCTTTGAAATGAGTGCACAGTACCATCTAAGCTCCACTGCGATGAATCTGAAACAGAATAAGGAAAAAAAATTAGTAATATGAACGAAAAACAAATTATGTAATATGAAAAAAATATATATATATATTTTACACTTACCATTAGAAGTTGTTCGTGGTCGTTTGGGGTTAGACAGTAATGGAGTCCCATCTCGTTTATTCAGCTGCTGATTTGAAGCGCTTCCATATCTGAAACATAAAAACAAAACGTATATCAGTATCAAAAATAATCATGGAACAACATTAAAAACAGATAAATATACAACTACTATGACTGGCATACCTTCAAAGCTGAACAATTCGAAATCACCACATTCTGCAGACAGAAAAAAAAAATGAAATAGAAAAAAAAAAATATAACTTTATAAAAATAATTACAAGTTAAAAATTAAAATGCTTACCACCAATTAGTTCATTGGTTGCAATATTTAGAAGTTCATCAATTCCTGCAAAAAGAAAATAAACCAATGATATAGCGGCGAAACTAGCAACACCTAACTGTATAATGAGCAATCACTAAAAATTCATACCATAATCATCATGTTGGCTTAACTCTAAAAGTGCCGCCATATCTGTGAAAGAAAACATAATATATAGTATACATTTAATATGATAATATATTGTATGGTATTTAAGAAAATTTTTCACAAGTGTGATTGAACTTACCTTCGTAGTTGAAGAGATCTTCGGACATGGTTACTGGAATTCAGAAGAGCGAGAGAGAGACAACCTTACTCGTTGAACTGCGGAGCAGAAGTGATTCACGGATGGCTGACGCAGGCTTCTTATACCGCTAGGGAAGGCAGGTGTTCAAACAAGTGGCCATCCCCAGGTAGCGAGAACCGGTTTTTGTTCACCCGCCCGCTCTACAAAAACAGGTTTGTTCCTGCCCGCCCGCTCTACAAACCGGTTTCTTGCGCGACACACCTGGGTCGCTCAATTGGCCTAACGAAAAAAAAAAAACACCAAAGGCAGCTGGTGCTAGGGAAGGCAGGTGTTCAAACAAGTGGCCATGATTGACAGGTGGGGTCGCTCAAGTGGCCACTTGAGTCAAGTGAGGGCAGCTGGTGCTAGGGAAGGCAGGTGTTCAAACAAGTGGCCATGATTGACAGGTGGGGTCACTCAAGTGGCCACTTGAGTCAAGTGAGGGCAGCTGGTGCTAGGGAACGCAGGTGTTCAAACAAGTGGCCATGATTGACAGGTGGGGGAGGGGAGGACCGCGACACACCTGTGGTCTAACAATAGAAGGGAAACTGAGGTTAGTCAAGTGGTTAGTCAAGTGGCCATGATTGACAGGTGGGGTCGCTCAAGTGGCCCTCAAGTGGCCATGATTGACAGGTGGGAGGGGGGAGAACATAGAGGTGAAACTGGGGTTAGTCAAGTGGCCCTCAAGTCAAGTGGCCTAATTAGCATAACAATAGGGGCGGCATCCTTTGTGAGATCGCTCTCTCAAATCCACACTACTCTTCGAGGATCATATCAACTTGTTTTTAGTTGGATTAAATATTGTAGTTCTTCGAATAGGTAATTATTCTTTATTTAATTTGAAGAACTAATCTGCGAGAAACTGAATATTTTTCGAATACGGTATGTGTTAACTAAGCCGAAGGAAAAAAGTACTTTCGATACCGCGAATCTCAGAAAAACGGAAGTGACGTAGTTACCACGACGATTTGACTATCGTACACTGGAAAACTTCACTTCCAACTCTCCAGCGAGGTAAGTGAACGTGGAAAATCATTGCATCAAGTTCATCAACACCAGCTATAATCATTCTATATCATTACTCAGATCAAATAGCTTCACGACATAATACGTAAAACATAATAGTATTATTAACGCTTCTTCTGGTTCCTTCCTTAAATTTAGGTTATTTATTCTTTAAATTGCATAGATGGCAGTACTAAATGCGAAGAAAAAACTACGTAGTGAGGAAAATACGTAAATTAATCATCTACTATATAATTTCCTAAGCTCACTCATTCGCTCACCTCTATAGCTATTGGCTGGAGAACGGTGTCACGTGTCAGCCTTCACTTGCAAAAACAGCAACCACAGATGTTATTAGTAGAAATTCGTGGCTATGCCCACAATTTAATAGCTAAAAACTGCTACCAAATTAATTGCCATAAATACATTCACTACATTTCGTAGCGTTCCATAGCTTAAAAAAAAATTGATAAATTTTGTGGCAAAAAAAAAAACGTGGATCTGCTTTTCAATAACATGTTGCTATTGAAAGCAACTTAAAAAAATTAAAAATCAAATCACTCCTGGTCTCTGCTGTAACCACGAATGTCAATTGTCATTCCGGCTTAGGATAAATTTCAATTTAATTAAAACTTTCACTAATGTTGTTGCCTGACCAAAGTTTATGCATTACGGTTTATTTGGTTTCCTTAGATATTTTACTGACCACTTTCGATAATGGTCTTCGTTCATGTTCGCTGTACGTGAGTTATTAGGTTATTTTAAGTGGACATCAGATCAAATATGTTACCGAATCAACTATTCTGGCAATTCATTTATTCGTAGTTGCTCAGCTGTTTAATACGAGTGGAGTGTATATTAAGTTCTCTGGCCGTTACAGATACTATGACCAATTATTACATTATGAGTGTTTGCCCAGTCTCAATAAAAAACAACGTGATACTTTCGAAGCAAACAGGATTATTCCAAATTTTGCAGAGTGAACTTTAAGGGTCAAATACAAGTTCAGTTTGTATTTAAGCAATTATAGGATTGCGCTATCATCCCTGTTCGTGTTTAATACCTACCTCTATTAATGCTTCTGAGTTTTTCGATCTCAGGAGATTTTATTCACTCTGAAACACAGGTCAAGTTTATATTTGGTCAAATCAAGTCAACCTGTCATAATCTTTCATCCTGAAAGCTGTAACTACCCCAGACCCGTGACGATATGGTCGCGGACTTACACCAAATAAAAGCCAAAGAACATCGTTGCCGGCGAAGTTACCTCAGGCAAGGAAGGTACAATCCCTGACTACTGACAGAAACTATGCATAACTACTGCTTTTTTTCGTGAGAGTGAGCCTTTCGTGTCATCTATAAAAGCAATTTTAGAATATAACCCTGAATTCATTACATTCAACTGTATAAGTACGGAATAGATTTTGATTATGAGTTCCAGCACCAGATGAAGTAGCATAATGGGAAAATTTTCAGCTCCAGCGACAGGTGAGGTAGCATAATGAGACACATATATTACTGTTGATGCTGTTAAGCAATACGCGATATGAGAGTTGCGTTTCTCTCTACAGTTTTACCATGAGTAAAGTCGTGTGCTTTTTGAGTAAACTGAGTTAACTGGAGTCGACGTAATTAAAAACGGTAAAGCGCAAATGAAACATCTATATCTCGTCTCATATGTTTTGTTGTTTTCCGTTTATTTTCATTTTTATATTACTTGTAAAATGTTTGACACAATTACGTTAACGTCAGTGATAAATATTTTATATTGTAATTTATTGATATTTAATGAACAGTGGTGGTGTTTTCTTGCGACTTGCAATTTTTATTCTTTATCTTGAGTAACAATAAATACACCCTGTTCATTCGTCGTATAAATGTTAAATGAATAATAAACGTTCAGGTTATAACATTTGTAGATTGCATAAATCATTTTGGACAACCTGCTCACCAATTGAATTAAGATATGAATTTTAAATTTACTCTTTATCACTTCATATAAACGTTGCCAAAAGCAGGTACCACTTCGATACGCACTTAGCAATTTTTCATTTGAGCAAGCTCCGAAAGCAAAATACAGACTGGAATGCAACAGTGTAAAAATGTGGATGTACTCAGATAAAATGTCACTAACACCACTTATGTATTAAATAGTTATGCAACACATTTTTAGCTAAGGAAATATATTTTATTCACATCAGGAATTAATGTAAAATGTTTCAGCCCAAGAGCTGCAGTTGCCAAGAATTTCTTTCTACAAAACAGTTCCAAAGCGTAATCTCATAATCATAGAATAGATTCAATACAAAAATCATATGATATCACAAAAAAATTATTTTCATTGAGTTTTGTTGAGTTCGCCGACATTTTTTTCCGGTCAAATCGAAGGTTATTGAAAAATCTTGTTAAATTAAGTGTTAATAATACAAAATAATATCTATCAAATCAACCAAATGAATAAACTGAAACAAAAAAAAATAGATATTAGACGAATGTTGCAATGTCGTACTATCTAAGGCAGAGATCTTTATTTTCTGATACGCTCAGATCCTTCCTGCAACGGTTTTATGGCTAGCAGTTAAAGCAGTTGTCTTTTTGAGCAAAGAAAAGTGTTTATTAAAAATTTTATGAGAAATAGTTCAACCACAAGAATTAACTGACTCTTTTCAATTAAGAGACCACGTTACTGGGAAATGCTTCTTTAAAATCGTGTTTCTTTCTAGTAGATACTTTGCTTGGTAAAATATTTATTTAATTTAGTTTAACATTAGCAAATGATTTTAGCTGCTGATATTAGTAAATCAGTTGTAATTTCTATTGTGAGTTTACAAGCATATGTATACGATGCTCCGTTTTATACTACCTTCCACACTTACTAACTAATTATCAGAGAAGACAAAAATAACTTAAGTGGTTGTTTTCTGGAATTCATAAACGCACCATTTCCGGGAATCGTATCTACTAAGTGATTTTTGCAACCATGAGTTAGGAGCCGCGCCTGTGTTCATTAGTGTTAATTAACTACAGTTGATACTCATACGGGAGAGACCGAGTTCTGTGCGACCACATCTGTTGAACGATCTCTTCTAATTATTAGTGTGAGGCACTCCCTTAATGGCGTTGTATTAATTAAACGTTGACAAACTCTGTTTACTGTTGCTGGAGTTCCACAGTTTCGATTAATCACGGTCCTAGACTGGGCCGTCAAAAACAGTGGTGTCAGGCTTGTGAGTTTATTAATTTCTATCTCTAATTAAATAAGGACGAATAAGCAGGATCTAGAGATTTTAAGTCTGCTTACTTACATATTCTTTTTGCTACTGTACACAATGGCAAGCGCAAATGTCTCCTATAAACAGCAAGATTTTAAAACAAACGCTCAAGCGAGATTGCTTGGATTTAGAAAGAAATTCTGTAGTTTACAGAAAATACCATTTATTTGTCAAAAAAAAAAAGATCTGAAATGGGTCAGTCTACATTTATTTAATTCACATGCCTAGCACATGGTACCCGGTTTACAAACAACAAACAAAACATCATTCAACTGCGAAAGTGTGATAAATGTATCTGTATGGCGGTAGTTGTGTAGCTATACAATCTTCTAAGCACTTATAGGGTCTACGACATTTTAGATGCAATTTGGAAACAATTTAGCATCGTCAGTTTACAGTAATCATTTATTATTTTTAGTTGCATTTTGGCATATCGTATTAGATAACTGGGATTATTACATAAGAACTCAGTATCTCTCGGCGTTGAAAATATATGAAATGCTCTCGGAAGAATAGCCGATTAAGGAAATGTTAAAATTACACGATATTCCGTCACCATGTTCTGTTGATCGCCGAAATATCGTATAATTATAATACTTCTTTAAGTCGACTAGTCACCCGAGAGCATTTCATATATGGAATTATTACAGTTAAATATCTCGTTCGGTTCGAGTAATTTTGTTCCAGAAGGCTTAGAGAGAGAATAAGGGCGTAATTCGTTGATGCTATGTCGAAGTTTTCTGATTGTCTGCTCGGGTTACAGTAGTCAGGGCAGACAAGAGTTTCATGACTTGTTTAGATTCCAATTATTCAAAATTAGTTTTAAGATTGTATCAGTAAAGTGGATCTCAATTAATGTAAGGGAGAGATTTAAGTGAAGTTTCGTGGTTAAATTCAGTTTAATTTTAGATTTATCAGTTTGAAGCACAGGAGTTAGGCTCTTTGATTGAATAAAAGCTGTAAGGTGAACCACGTTTAGAAGTTGGAGCAATATGTTGACCTACCGTGGGAAGGTGGAGGCAGTCTGCGGTTATAATACGATGGAGTATTGAGAGAAATCTACTATAGCTGTGGCCAGATGAATTGGCGGGTTAGTGTGAACGCGCTGTTGCAGTACTTGGGGACAATCTCGCGATGCGCTCTCTTTCTATCACCTGAAAATTGCAACGCTGCGCGGCCTGTGTTGCCTAGTACGAGCGGCAACAGCTCGCTACCCACCCCCAATCCTTCCACCTCCCTTTCACAAAAAATGTGTGAACCTGTGAATCGGAATTATAAAGTGTCAGCGTGAGGGTGAGCTTGCTCGAGGGAGGATATTTTGATTTTTAGAGAATTGCGATTTTTACGTGCGATTTTTACATGTGTTTTAAATAATTCGTTTTAGTTATTTATTAATTATAGTAATTTAGTGTAATAATTTTACCGAACAAAAAGTGCAGTAACTTATAATTAGGGTAATTTAACAAGAGAATCGTGCTACTAAAAATCTATACTCAGGAAGAGACTTATTCTCCTACTCCAGGTATATAAAATAATTTTGTTGTCAATTATGCAAGTTTTTCAGTGCAGAGGATAACAAAATATAATTTTAGTTGTAAATATACAAACTGAAAATAAAATTTAATACGTTCTTAGCCACAAATAAAATAAGAAGAGTAATTCCGTACGTGTTCTTAGTTTCTCGAGTAAGTTATACTAAATGCATTGCACTAACATAACTTTCTTAACGAAATGACATACATCAATATTTTATCACAAAATGATTATTATTGATAGTATGGTTACAAACTATTACTTCAAGTAAAAAGGTGAATACAACTGTTAAGTGTGCGGTTTGGCAACGGCGCATTCGAGGCCAACCGCCAATTGATTTGGCCACAGCTATAGCAGTACGACTGATTAAGGACGCGCTGAGTCTTAATAGTGTGAAGTTGTAGAGACTGTACAGGTATTATGGAGATGTTTCTGTGAATATTGATTCAATCTTTGGAGGTTATAGGCATTCACAACGGCTGGGTGAACTGAGTGAACGTTGCGAAGGGCATGTTTGGGCAGCACATGGCGCTGCAATTTGATGATTGGTTCTTATACAACTCGACAAATAGAAAGTAATTTTTTTTATATTTTGTTTAGTTCTCGAGATATCGACTGTCAAAAATTAGTTATAGGGCTAGTTCTTTGTGCCATTCACGGCGTTTTTCTTCTGGTCCAGGACGCATTTTAACGTAACCACAACCAGTAGTAAAAAATCAAAACACTCATTGTGCATGTCGAGCGTTAGTTTCTTGTGGCTTTAGCGATTTTTTTGGTCCAGGCCACATTTCCACCTAACTAGCTCAATTTTGAGACCGTATATCTCGAGAAAAAAGTGATATATCGAAAACTTTTACTACTCACTATCGATTTGTCTTGTCGAGTTACGAAAGAATCCACAGTTATCGTAGAAACACCTATAAATGGCATCCAATTAAGTTTACGTCACTAGGGCATTATAAACTTCTTCCCGTGTTTGTTATTCAAATATCTCCACCTAATTACTGAGAAATTACTATTTCAGATCGTTTACCAACTTAAATCTACATTATTCCACTTTTACCTTAATCCTGTTTTTTAGTGGCTTCCCACGTGAAAGAGTACGTTTTATGTCATCTTTTACAATTGAGGTTACTTTTAACATTCGCCTCCTGTTATAATTTTGTTTTTTGTGCTCTCTCTTTTTATCTGAAAGGAAAACGTATACTATACCTGAAATAAATTCTCTTTATTCAGGAAAACCGTCAATTCCCCAATCATTATTATGCTTTACTACGTGCACTAAATCACACGTTTATTACACGACTAGTAGTACACGTTGCACTGAACTCAACATTTCTTTTACAAGACAAATTTGAAGGCAAACTGTTTACTTAATACTTTCGCAGCTCTTTCATAGCCACTACCAATCTAATAAATCTTGTTCATGCTTCTCTGTGCAATTATAATATCATCCTTCTTAAAGCGTCCATCTTAAAATCATCATTCTCACCAGAATCGGTTCTATATCTTAAATCACCGTTCTCATCTCAGTCCGTCCAGTTTCAAACACCTTCCTTGGCGCCGCATTTGCTCCTTGCTACCAAAGATGCTCGCAAAAAGCAGGTTACGTTTCTGGAGACTCTGAAATATGTTCTTCCAGACTAAATGTATTAATTTGACTCCTCCTCCTCTACCTGTGTGAAACCGGAGCCAAAGTTGCCCCGTATGAGTCCCAAACTAGCAGAAGTCTCCGCTGCCCGATCACGAATAATCCGCTGTTCTCCCCTCTCACAAAAAATCTTAAATCTGAAGATAGTTGAGAGCAAAATAAACTTAAACTTTTATCTTGCGGTTACTATGACATACGGTAAGAATATTTTGCTGAGTCTAAAATAAAAATAATTAGAATTTAAAAATTGCTATACCCGCGGTAGCGGCTACGTGATGTGGCCTAGATGGAGTTTTAGCTAGCTAACTTTAAAATATAACAAACATTGATTTTTGCGATAAGAAAATGAGTTAATTAAATCAGAGAATTGTGGAATACGCGCTACTATTCCTAATCCGGCCGACCAAATTTTCTTCTAGGTGAATGCCGGAATGGTCCCTTCAACAAAGGCAATACCTGATTTTCTTCCCGTTCCTGCCCACAATTTCATCACGATTGTAATGAATTCCCTCTAAACTAGTCGACAGACGGTAACAAAATAAGCCATAAATCCATAAGCTTCCTACCAGCTATGTTATATGTGCTAAATGCATCTCTGTGAATAAAAATTACGTTACAACCAGTTCGATGCCTTTTGCCTTCATTAAGATTATTTCTTGTCTCCACTGCTTCGAAAAATCGTTTAAACTTTGATAAAATTTAATTTAATAAAAAATATAACTATGTGACAACTGGCGCATATCTTAAATAATAGTTCTTTTTTAACCCCGGTATGGTTAGTATAAGAGGCCCGCAGGAGAGAAGCTTTGCGGATCTGTGCTGATCAGTTGTTTTGCCGGCAGAAAGGCTTGCAATCGATAGCCAACGCTCATCAGCCTCCCACCGACATTAAAATGCGGCTCCCAGGCCGCCATGTTTATGAATGAGCTGCCCACAGAGTTCAATCTAACCCCCGGCATTCACCTCATCACGTGGCAGGTAAGCTTCAGAAACAATCAGGGGAGCAACTGACCTGGCGACTACACGAACCGCAAAACGACTCGCAAATATCGTACCCCTATAAACCATTACTTGAGCCATGCTCTATTCAAATGTACTATTTTTGCGTGAAAATGAAAGGTTACAGGAAGTGCTTAACTTTTTACTTCTTCCCCGTTTTACAGCACTGACCAACTAAAATTGGTACGAATTATGAAATCTCCCAGGATCCGAAAACTGTTTACAAGGGTTTTATTTAATTAATGGCACTAATACTTCATTTCTAATGATTTACTCTTCCAATATACTGTTAAATTTGCCATTTACAAAAGATTTCAGACCTAAATTCATTTCATATGGGAATATAAAATATAGCGTTACAACTCTAAGAGAACAATAAATCATAAACTGTTTTAATGTGACAGAAACACAAAATGATCAAGTTTCTTTTCAATGTATTATGTAACTGGAAGATGATTGTTCAAAATAATGCATGTAATATTAAATAAAGGGCAAAACTTGAAATCTGCTTATAATAAATCTGGCGTCCAGAATTCATGATGTTAACAAAAAACTTAATGTAACTTCTTTTAGTTTGTTTGCTGGAGTTTGACATATTTTGCTGTTTGATGTAATGAAGGACATTATTAAGTTTGTACTAGAGCTAAGTGTGTTATCGTTTTGTAAAATATATATTTCTGCGGCGGACATTTGGCAGCTATCCTACCACTTCTTACACTTTTACTAAAATCTGATAGAAAACATTAACAAATGTTTCCACCAGCAAGTCGGCATAGGCTCTAAGCATCTAAAAACTTAACTATATTTGATCTTAACGTCCTTAGCAACCTGTTTAGTTATATATAATATGATCGATACAAGTCAGAGAAACTAGGCATTACAACTAGAAGTTCTAAATGTTTGTTTCTGTTCTGGCCTCCAGTCTTTAGAACGGAAATTTAGGAGGTAGAGGGTCTAAATTCCATTACGATCTTAGGAAAATCAAATCATCGTATGCCAATGTTGGCCGAGAGGACTCAAAGGCCGCCAACTGACAGAATTTTCGAATCGCGCATGGAAGGCACAATGCACCTATATAATATATATAATGGCGCGGCTAACGATCCTAACTCGGTAACCCAACAGGGAAAAGGGGACCTACAGATTAACGACAACGTACTGGCTGACTCAACATTACACAGCAAGCTGCGGCAGAGGTGTCGCCATCTTCTGGTGAAGACAGTGAATTTGATCGCTGAAATAATACCTGCCCGAAAAACAAGAACTACTAGAAGGACTTCATATAATAGACATTCCATCCCTCATGCATTCCCTCTACTCTCCCCCCCCCCGCCCCAAAAAAACTCCAAATTAATATACAAGCACTTGAAAATAACTAAAGGTCAAATATAAAGCGTATACATTTACATAAAGGAGTAGCAGTACTACTATTATGTAACTGGCTACATTAGTCCATGGCTAAAGCCATTAAAAAAAAAAAATGTTAACACCTCGTTGATTCGCCTAGTCACCCCAGTGATATTAGTGATTTTTACGGTTCCAGATTAATTGAAATGCCTAAATTGCGTACGTAACGACAGCAAAACTATCGGAATGAAAAGCTAAGGCAAATTCGAGAAGGAAAAAAACAAAAAACAAATACGAACCAAATATAGTATATTACTGGTCCATTGAAAAGCAGTTATGCACGATCGTTGGACTAAAAGTTTTAATCTACCATAATTTTCACTACCATTCATAATTGATTAAATACTGCCATAATAAGCCATCCATATGTAAACTACCTTTCAGCAACTTCTGCGCATGCTCATATATATTTGCGTGAACGAAACGTGGATCTTATTGCACATTACATTTGTTATTTGTTTTGGTCAATTTGTTGTGATTATGTATGTTCAATTTGTTATAAGTTATGATTCAAAGACAATTTAAAGAACACAAACTCTGATCGTGAAGTTATTTTGGTAGAGGTAGTAGAGATCATAAACAATACATAAAATATAGTCAAATGTTCTCCTTGTAAAATGCTCTTACAAAAAAAGTATCCTTGTAGCATTGTTTTCGCTATCGGATGATATCGATGTATTTATCCGCACTAGATCTGATACTAGTGCGAATATTTTCCCATTGATTCCAGTAATGGAAGTCGACTGCGTACAAGTGCAACGTGTTACTTGTGGAATAAAAATTAAAATTCCTGTTCGTGTGAAAGCAATATTCGTGTGTGAGTGGAGACTTTCGCGATGCAATAAAATCTTCTCGGGTGTCCAGCCGGATAGTGATGTATAAACACGACGTTTCGGCAGCTAGTTCTGCTGTCTTCATCAGGTTTCAGGTCCCTTCTAGCTGTCGCAAGCTGACTGTCACCGCCTAGGCAGTGACGCTGCGGTGACAGTCAGCTTGCGACAGCTAGAAGGGACCTGAAACCTGATGAAGACAGCTGTCGAAACCCGTGTTTATACACCATCCGGCTGAACATCCGAGAAGATTTTATTGCATCGCGAAAGTCTCCACTCACACACGAATATTGCTTTCACACGAACAGGAATTTTAATCAATATTCAATCAGTTTCCGAGTAGTACTAAAGATGATGATGTATTAAAGTTCATATGAAATGCAGTAAATCTATTTATGTGCTTAGTTTTATTTACAAGATAACATTAGCGACCTTGTTATACTTCCTGTTTTGTACATTAAAATAAACAAAGTGTTCGTCAAGGCCAACCTATATCTGAAACAATTCCTCAAGATGAGATGAGCAAAGAAATGACGATTGCAATTACCTCATCTCCCAAAAACAGACACTGCTACTGTAGAGCGATGAAACATTTTTACTAATCGCAACAGGAGAAATGTAGGTCTCAGATGTTCGCCGCCATTCGATGAACATACTGACGAAATCTCTTTTCCTGTAATTTATGTGGGACGGTTTCCAAACTTTAGAGAAAGAGTCGAGTGGCATTGCCCATGAGAGCACGCTAAGATCGACATTGAGTATCACCTATTATTTACGAAGTGAAAATGTAAAAAAGTTCAGGTTCTACCATGTAGTCTTTAGCACTCATTATTTCTTTTTAAAATGGTTTTTAACTTATTCTTCATTTTGATTAAAGTTAGATTTCTAAATGGGAGTTAGGCTAGATCGTTTCTGTGGTTCCAGTTCAGAAAAAAATGTGTGTTGCCTTTATTCGAATTTGGTAGGCTGGTTGTCAAAGAGGTGCATTGTACAGACATTGTGAACTATGCCCCTACAGATGGAATTATTGTCCTCCTGACCACACCTAGGCTACAAACAATCATCGCCTGTATACGTCTTAATTATGACTGGGATTAAAACGTCTCTTGTACTATACATACTTGTAGGTAAACATTTAACTTCAGTAGCACGCTATTGCACTCTTATGCTATTTGAAAGGAATATGATACTACGTCCAAAAGTTTACTGAAATCGTTCACAGATCGTAAGTAGGCCAAAGAAGACAACTTGTTCTGTATGCTGGCATATGCATCCAACACTGTGGTGGACCACGTGTGTGCTCGTGGTTACGTCTAGTCATGACTAATAAAACGAAACGAGAAGGAGCGCCAATTCAGCTGACGTCAGGAGAACCACCAAAATAAACAGATCAGTGGTCCGTGCTCCAGACTCTCAGTGTTTACGTCGAGTAGATCCCTCGTAAACTGCAATGAGGAAAGTCAAAGACGCAAAACACCAGGCCACACTGTAAAAGGCGACAACGCTGAACAGGTGATTCACATATGATTTTTTTTAAATAATGAAGATTACATTCTGATATTAATAACGAATTAACTAGCGAGAAATTAACGGCAATAAAAAAATTTGTTCTGAATGCTGAATCTTCCAAATGTTTATCTTCTTATTTTTTGCTTTAAAAAATGAAGTTTGGCAAGTCCCAGATAAATACAGAAGAATAGAAAGGAGAATGGAAGAACCTAGTCGCGTAATGAGAGGTTAGCGTTCATGACTGGCATTTGGTAGGAAGCGTATTCCGCTCGGTTATCCAGTTTTTTGATTTTCTAGGATGTTCCTTCAAAACTCTATGTCTGTATTTCTTCTCCGATTATTGTCGCATTCCTTCCTTGACCTCCGTCTTTTTAAAACTCAGTTGTCATCCTGTTCTCACCGTGATTCCAGGACAACGAAAGTAACAGGATGGCTTAGAAGTTCTAGAACCAATAATAGCTGTGACGGTTGTTGCCTTTAAAAGTGTCACTCGTCGCTTATGCGATCTTGTAAATAAAATGATTAAAATTATTCTTAATTTATTTTATATCAATTGCACAAGAGCACAGAAAGACACAATCAGTTGGGTTGCTTTTAATCACATATTTTGAAGGAATACGACGGTGAAAGATCAACTGAACGCACGCACGCACGCACGCACACACACACACACACACACACACACATATATATATATACGCATAGCATTTATTGTAAATTCGTGTTTACTCATTACCCCCTCCCAGTGTGCGTATTTTGGACTCATTAGCATATTATTTATTTCAATAGCCAGTCAGAATATTTAACTTTTTTGCAACATCTTTCGTGGAAACAATTTCGGAATGGGGATAATCGAAATGAGGAGAGGTCCTTCTCAAGGAATCTCTAATACGAGAATGGTTTATTTACGAAGCGTATTACATGTTGTAACGACTTGACTGAGTAGTCCAAAAAAGTATTTCTTGAGGATTTATTAGCCTGGCTTGGGTCTTACCACCAAGCAATTTTTTTTTTTTTTTTAAAACAATATATATACTTTTTTCACAACAAAGTGTTACATTTATAATATATAAAATTACTTACAATTCATTAGTAACATGACTACCGTAAGTCAAAGATACTGGTCTCTCATCCTTAACCTCGATGTGTATGCACAAATATGTAAATTACATTTATGTAATTTTATCATCGTGTAACTTGTGAGGTTATAGTATTTTCCAAAAAGACTCCGAACTTTTCTTTGTATTTTGTTGACCTTTTCATTGTCCACATCTTAATTTTCATTGTGGACAAGTAATCTAAATTCTTCGTCTTGCTCTGTAGAATATAGAACATGGTTTGGCCCAGTATCCAAATGCACGACAATCGACAGTCACAAAACAGAGATTAATTATTAGTTGGCAGGAAAAAAAAATTCACTAGGACTCCGACTGCTTGTGGTGTTATTGCTGAGGAAGTCACACGTCTATCACACGATGCGCTTCAGTAATTTGCTGTCTTCAGAGCAGAGGAACGAAGTCTTCAGTTGGCCCCAAGCTGAACTCATTATGTTGTTATTCCAGTTTAATCTGTAGAAAAATACTGCAGATGTTGCGAAAACAGAAAGGGCTTTGCTGCGGGTTCCAAAATCCTACGCTCTGAAGCGTTAAGGCAGACAGTTAGTTAAACAAAACATACGCACTGCGTGTTATCGTTTGTTTACTTCCGTGGTAGCATCCGCCTCACTTCTGCTATCAACACAAATGTGCCACATGGAATGTGCGTCATTATAACGTCAAACCGATCTGGAGATTTTCACATAGCAAATCTGATTTAATGATGAATGTTTTATTAATTGTTTGGCAAATACCATACTTTCTACAGCGTTTGATGGAAAAACATTTTCACTCAGTAGAAGGCAGTGAATCTTGAGGAAAATACATACAGAACGCCGTTGGTGGGAGGTGACTTTGGAGCATGGCATTCGGGAGGACGCGGGATCGAATTCCCGTCCGCCTAACCAGATTTCAGTTTCCCATGGTTTCCCTAAATCACTCCAGGCGAATGACGATATCGTTCCTTTAAAAGACCAAGGCCGAATTCCTTCTCTTTCCTTGTTGCTAATCCTCTACAACCTTGAATGACGGCGCTTAAGCACCAAAAGAAAATCGGAGGTAGCGACTAATGATAAATTACCAAAATTAAACAAGGTCTTACATCAACAACTAGTACACTTTTATAAGATGTGAAACGTCTTCTGCTTCAGAAACACCAACCGAGGCATGTTCTCATGAATCTGCTTTTATAATCCCAAGTACACAAATAATCTGATCCCTGTGACGTATTTTATCACAAAATATCTTTTATTTAAGACGAAGTGCTGCGTTATCTCATATATCAATGTTTCGCAACCTGCAACCTGTAAATTTCAGAGGTGCATCGCATACAGATGTTATGCCTTGAACACTGAGAGGGCGTCATTGATGTCTGCCATGGCGGAACGAATAATCTGCTGTTATGTGGAAAGACCTCTTTCCATGATGGATCTGTAAATGCATCAGAGACCAGCGGCAGAAGAGAGCAAAACTACAGTAAAACAAAATAATCAATTAAAGTTCTCAAATTATATTGTCACCACAGTGTAAACTGTCATGAGATGCAGTCAGATATTGTCTCATAATTCGACAGCAACCAGGATTTAAAAATAATGAAACATAGATTAATATGAAGATGTCTGTCAAAATTATAATATCCTCCCAGTACACCGGTACTATGATTTTTTTTTTTTGGTAGATCTCAACACTATTTGTTTTAAAAAAATTGGTAAATAGTGAAGTTAGTGAAAGAACCAGCTCTCTCAATAGCAAATGTCGAATCATCGCTAAATGGTGTGGCGCTTAAGATTTTTTTGTTATAGGCGTTATTCGTTGGCAGTAAACGGAATAGTTCAAAAACAGATTACAGAAATAATTTTCTTGATCCATTTCTCCCTCCAGTCAACCAATATATGAATAAGATAATTACTTTACTTAGATATATAGTGATGGCACATATAGTGATTATTCTTTGGAGGCCATACTGCGATCTTGCCGTATCTTGTAATGGAAAGACATTATTTAATTGACCAAGTGCGACGCTGGGGTACTTATTGCTTTACGCCTCGTCGACGTCATTAAAGGCGGGATGCGACTGGAGACAAGGAATTCGGCCATGGTCTTTTTGAAGGACGCATTCGCCCGCAGTGATTTGCGGAAACCATTAAAAACCCTAGTATGGATGTACGGACGGGCATTCGAACCCACGTCCTCCCAAATGCGAGGCACAGGTTTCCTGTTTTCATTATTAATGGAACTGGGATATATCGATATTAGCTTGACACATGCAAGGGTGTTACAGCGTTTTCATAAAAAACCTCAGAAAAATTTCTTTATCTTGGCCACTGAACACAATTTCACAGTAGCGCCTTGATGATTCTCATTCATTTACTAGTCTCGTTTATCTTAATATACTTTATCTCAGTGTTACTATCAAATCTATACTATGAAAACTTTCCTAGTACATGACTTCATTACAAAGCTACACTTACAAAGATGTTTGATTTTGCTAATTATTTGGTGAATTCTGTTTGCTATCTCTGATGATCAGGGAGCTGGATTGTGAGGCCACAAAAATGTTAGTGCCTATCAAGCCAGAAGATTGGCCGGCTCCTCGCACAAGAGGCGTACTTAGCCACTGATAAGAAGGCAGGTCGTCCCCTACATCTTACAGTGGAATCTCTGGAATCCAATCGACAGGGCATTCACAGGTACTTCACATTCACTAAACAAGTTTTTTTTGTTGTTGTTAAAACTCGAGTTTATTGAGGACACGAACACATACATTGCTTTTCCAGATATGACATAAATTTCAACTCCCAAGCATATTAACTATTAACTGAACACTTAAAGGATTATGCAGCACAGGACCCAAAACATGCTACAGAAGACGTGATCTTGCCTTACGCAAGGTCGAAGTTGAAGTCCACTCTTCCCTTCTGGGAGACTGAGGTCGAAGTTGTTGCTGAGATCGAATAGAATGAAGTCCGAGTCAAAAGATACCTTCATCCGCTCTTGTTTCTCTCCCTCTTCCGATCATCCGATGTCATGGCGAATCCACGAACGGTAGCCATTTTCTTGTGATTCATTGGTCGAAAACATGAAAATATATTAGTGTCGTTCATTTATGAGCAATAATTTTTTCCCAGTATTTAATTATGTAACCAGGTGTATCGTATCTGAGATTTTTATTTTATTTCTTTTTTTTATTGTCTTATTGCTTTAGCTGGTGTTATTTCTGTCTTTGAGTATCTCATCCAGATAGCCTCCGAATTTTATTTTATATTTTGCAGTTTTCTTTAGACTACATTGTTTTATTTTGAGCATTGATAAGTATTCTTCCAAGTTCTGGGATGTCTTCTGCAATATATCCTGCATTGAGTCCATTAGGATCCATACCAAACAATTGTGATTTTCTGGAGAGGTAATCTTGATATCCGGCTTTGCTAGAGTTATACTTAGTACTTCCCTGGGCGGTTTTTGTACATGTTTTGTCCACATCCAGATTGATTCCGCTTTTCCTCAAGAAAAACGGTGTATAAGCGAATCTGTGTTCCCACAAGTGTCACATTCATCGGTTGCCTTAAGATGTATGCGGTGTAGCTTTTCATTGGTAGCCAGGGTCTCGTTGACTACTTTGTACCACAGGGTTTGGTTATCAGATGGAATTGTCCTATTGAAGATGTTTCTCCATACTTTTTTTCCAGTTAATATCCATGTATTTTGTTGCCACGTTTGTGAGCCGTCATGATTGTGTATATCTCTTTGGTATTCTTGGGGAAGTTGTCCTTTCGTGCTGATATGATGTACTGCATTCGAGGAAATAAAACCTGATATGATGGAATGATTTATTGATGTGGGATATCCACACAGGGGCCGTTGTACTCACTGGTTTGTAGTGTTACAGTAGTTGAGCCGTAATGGTTTCTTTGCCTTCAGAAACATTTCTCATTGCTTTTATGAAGATCGCGTTTGCTTTGATTCTTGCGTCCATTAAACCCAAAACTCCTCTTACTTTTGGCAGGGTTAGTGTCTGGAAGTTAATTCTGAATATTTCATCTTGGATCAAGAACCAAGATATTGCTCTCTGAACATTTTCTATTATATCTTTGGGTGCAGGAAACACTTGACCAATATAATTTAATTTGCCTGGGACCACCAGATTTATTAGATTTGTATTTTGTATGTTATTGATCAGTCTGGTTTTGTGCAATTGTAGTGTGGCTCTTGTGTTGTTTAACACATGCCGCCAGTTGACTACACTCATTTTGAGTGTATCCGTTTCTAGCCACACTCCCAGGGCTTTATGCTTGTTCATTTGTTTGAATCCATATGTATTTACCACGTTTTGTGTTCTTAATCCAATGAAAATTATGCCAGATTTGTTCATGTTGACATTGGCGTCACTTTCATTGCCGAAAATCCTTATTTAGTTGTTAATTGTAACTAAATCGTTATTGTCAGCTATATAGAAACCAATGTCGTCAGCGTATGCTCTTGTAGTGTATCTTATGCCCTGGAACGTTATGCCTTTTGTCATGGAATGGATGCTCCGTAATAGTGGTTCCATGTATATGGCAAACAAGACCATTGAGAGCGGACAGCCTTGTCTTACCCCTCGACACATACTGAAGTTTTTTGCCCCGTTGGTTAGTTTCTTAATTGCTGATACGAATTTTGTTCCCATTCCAATTTTCCTCATGGTGTTGTATAAGAATTGATGTTAGACACGATCATATGCTTTATCGAAATCAAGGAAAATAATTCCCACTTTTAGCTTTAGGCTGTCTGCCAAAGAGATAATGTGTCTGTATTCCAAGATTGCGTGTTGAACCCCGCTATTAGGGATCGGGCCTGCCTGATACGGGCCAAGAATTTTGGTGATTAGTGGCGTTATTCTTCTTTTCATGATTCGAATCAGGATTTTGTAATCAGAGTTTACTAGCCTTTTGGGAATAAGGACTATTATTCCTTCCGTGAAGGTTTCAGGCAATCGTCCAATATGCCATATTTAATCGAACATTTCAACCATCTTGTGGGAAATGACATTCCAAAAGCTTCTATAAAATTCCATTGGAATGCCGTCGTAGCCATGTGATTTTTTTGTTTTTCCTGCCATAGGGGAGAACCTTGCATTTTCTAATGTGGTATTTCTAGTGATTTCGTTTCGTTCGTTGTCCAAAGATTTATTTATGTGGTTTAATATGGAATCTCTGTCATCCCTGATTAATTATAGTGGAGGCATGGTTCCAAATCATTGATGGAATCTCTTTTTGGTTGGTTTTTCTGACTCCCACTGTCGAAGTTATGTTAGAAATAAATTGTGAGTTTCTTCTTTTTGTCGCGTTCTCTTTCTCTACGACATCCACGTTACAGGATTGACTAGGAGGGTTTCAATTTTCGCTGTCTGTATTTTGTTGATTTTGGCTTTATATTTTTTAATCGGTACGTGGTCTTGGGTAGTGAACACGTCTTTTTTATATAGATCCTTCTGATATCTGTAGTAAAATTCCATGGTGTTGTTTGTCCAATAATGTTGTCCTTGCGAGTAGGCAATAATTGCTCTCCTGATTTGCATGGGTGACCCACCAGTTTAAATTAGAGCTATACTTATGGCAATTTCTAATATCGCCAGGCTCTGATGATGGTTTCTTTACATTCTGTGCTATTTCATCGCTGGTAACTGCTGGATTTAGATTATTAGATACATAAATTCTGTCAAGTCTGCATTTAGAGGTCGAAGTCATATGTGTGTGGCTGAATTGGTTTCCATTCAATGTCCGAAACATGTCTTTCAGGCCTAAACCTTCGATCATTTTTATCAACTTTTGGCAGATTAGGGTTTGGTCTTTGATCGCTTCGGTTAATAACACAGTTGAAGTCGCCTCCAATTACAAGTCTGGTTGGATTCCTCCGCAGTAAGTATGGAATTTCCGTTTTGAAGAATTCCGTTGTTTCCGTTCTTTTTTAGGTGCCTGAGGGTGCATATAAGTTGATGATGCATATGTCATTGATTCATACTGATATCCCTCTTCCGGAAGTTAAAGTTTCCAGGTTCTTGTACGAGAGTCCTTCCTTGATTAATATTGCCGTGCCGGTTTTACTGTGGGGGTCCAAGTTAGTTATGCTTTCATATCCGAAGATTTCGAGCTCGCTTGATATCACTTCTTGCATGAGTGCGACATCTACTTGACTTTGGCTAAGAAATTGTTGCAATTGTTGATTGAAGTTGTTATGCGATTGATGTTAATTGTCGCTATTGTTAAAACTTGGTTCATTATATTGATGTTATTGTTACGTAGCAGATGAGAAAAATGTTATTGTTGCCGGAAGGAGCAATATTGATAGTGCGGATATTATTGATATGTAATACTCCACCCATTATTAAACTTTCAACGTATTTTATCTCAGTTCCATCTTTAATTAAAATGGCTGTCCCTGTACTGATTTCTTTAGAAAATTTTTTTATGACATTGTATCTGGGCACATTAATCTCCGACAGTGTAACTTCTTGCAATAAGGCTATGTCAATCTGTGTGTTGTGGATGTATTCTGCAAGACATTGTACTTAAAAGGTATTTCTGTATGGTTTACATTTATTGTTGAAATATTATAAGATTGAAACGAATTAATTGGTATTTGTATTTAAACAGAGTTCTCATCTGGCCATAATGTTTGTTGTGTATCACCAGACTCGTTCATTTCTTTGTCTATAAGTAACTTTTCCTCGCTGGCATGTTCGGCACTATGTCCATTTACGCGTTGGAGCTTGGCAAGGTTGTGTCACCTTTTATTGTATTGGTTTTCCGGGTTTTTATTCGTGCGCTTATTGTAAGTTTTGTTTTCTTAATTTTTTGTGTAGTGTGTGTCTTCTTTATCATTATGTGTTGAGTCTATATATTTTTTCTATGATCATTTGTTCAAATGAGTAGTTGTAATTTCTGGACATAATTGTATCTCTGATCTGTTGTACATCAGCGGATGAATATCTCGCAGTCAAAGTTGGCCCTTTGTTTATTTCTCATGTATCGGTATTTCTTTTCAGGTGAGTAATTTCAGCAGTCTGATTTTTTGTTCTGTCTATAAAAACTTTGTTTTGATCACAATTGTGTCATTCTTTTGTATTGTCAAGCAGATGGGTTAATTATATTTGGATAATTTCATTAGATTTTGAAGCGTCTATATTGATGGTTAGTACAACTACTTCTTGTTCTATGATTCCTGTTGGCTCCAACCTCGCCAGATACGGCGCCGATATATGTAGAAGAGCCGGAAATGCGTAATATTTCG
>JARYHS010000057.1:0-40091 GCA_031002005.1 Vandiemenella viatica | reverse complement strand
AATGACAACAACATGGAAAATTTGTGTGTTCATTAACCGGTTACAAAGAGCCTTGAGCTTTATTTGTGCATTGTAAAGCCCATAATCTCAATCTTGCTGTACGAGATGGAATTGAGAGAGTTATAACAGGAAGAAAATTCATAGGAAATACAAAAGATTTGGCAAACTTCTTGCGAGACTCGCCGAAACGACTTGGACAGTTTAAATAACTGCAAACGTAGTATAAAAAGGAACTAATGATGATTTGCCTTTTTTGCAGCCTCTTGTCCAACAATATTATAAGTTAAATCCAATCTTTTTAAATTATGGTTTCATATTTGTAAGCATATTTATGCATCTCTTAAATCAGTAAGAGAAAATTATCAGCAACGAATACAATTTTTATACGATCCTTCTGCAGCAGAGAAGTAGATAGCACTGTCGCTGCTAAGGCTTCTGGATTTTACTCCTACATGGAATCTTTTAAGTATATTATTTTCTATTTAACGATGACAATAGAAAGTTTTAATAGGTTCGAAATTTTTAATGCAGTTCTACAGAAATAGAACCTATATGTTATTGGATCGTGTGAGAAGATAGAAGCAATCTTCGACGTTTTTTTCTGTGTTCGAGATGTAAAATTCGAAACAATTTGGCGGAAAAGTTTACTAACTTTGAAAGTGACGAGCCACAACTCCCACAGCATCGTAAAATTCCTATCGCCTCGATCAAGGTAGAAACGAAAATCTCCGATTCGAAACACCTCAAGATTTTTTTCGTGAATCTTATATTGAAGTTTATGATCAACTACTCTTGTCGTTAACGAGTCGATTCCACAACGATTCCTTCCACTTCTTAAAATCGTTAAAATGATTCCCTTTGGACAACCCGCAAATATTGAAAGAATTGTAAATATCTATAACCATGATTTTTACCAAGAAAAATTTCTGAGTGATAGAGACATGTTTTTTCAACCTTTGAAAAGGCAAGATGAGAAAGTAAAAAAATTGAGAGGGGTTGTAGAATTTTTATAAAAGTACAAACAGAATAGAAGACTCATACCTCGTTCCGCTACTCGTCACGATTACTGAGTCGTCCTGTTCGAATGAACGAAGTTTTCGTCTTACACCTACTCAAGACTTACCCAAGATTGACAATGTTTCAAGACAGACTCAATAATATGGCAATATTACATGTATACGGTAATCTGACAGACGAACAAGATTTGGAAAAATGATTGAATTGGTTCATTTCCAAACAAGCAAAGCGCAGTACAATTTTGCATTGTGCAATTAATACTGAATAGTAAATTAAATTTTTTTGTATAAAACTAATTTTATTTTGACTAGATCATATTATAAGTCTTTAAAATTCATCTTTTAGTTTTTATTCAAATGAATTTCTCTTATAAATTTGTTTGTATAATTATCATTGTTATTACTTTAGATAAGATAAAAAAAAAGTTTTCATGGGAATCTCCCTCCCCACATTCCTCCCACCTCACTAACTTCCTGACTACCCACCCGGACAGAACACGAAACGCCGCCCCTGCTCTTGGTGACTCCAAAAACAATGAAAATGCGGACGTGTTTGCGAGGGATGTGGACATGGATATCCCCCCTCCAGCCTCTCGCCACCGATTTCCCACAAGCCGCACTGGTCAGGTTACTACGCGAGTCAAACCAACATAATTCCGGTTTTTATTTGAATACCCTAAATTATAATGACATGTAATAGAGTAAAAGATTTATTGTATTTAGGTAAGATTAGGAGCGAACACAGAAGCAGAAACATTATGAAAAGCTGAGCAGCACTAGATTTCTTGAAGAATACTTTGTTTTTAATATTGATCGAGAATTCATAAGAAATTTCTTAATCACTACGTATGGAGCACAGCATGTTACAGAATTGAAGCCAGAACTTATAGGATATAATCAAAAAAATTCAAATTCAAGCATTCGAAATTTGTTTGAATAGAAGGATCTACAAAGTTGTGGTCAAATAAGGTACAAAATAAGCATGTTTTGTAAATGATGGGGCGAGGAAAGACGTGTGAAAGAGATTCAGAGAACGAAAGAGAGAATGATGGGTCACATTCCAAGATATACTCGACTGGTTCCCGTCAAAGGAAGACATGGTCGAGGAAACGAAAGAGCAGAATATATTAGCTAAAGTACTGAAGGCACGAACGATTACCGCTTATCGAGCAGCACAGTGTAAACCCAAATACCTAAGCTGTAACTCTTGAGGGACATTTCACTTTAAAATCTATTGTCGAAACGTCAAGATGAAAATACATCATGCAACAATATCCCAAGCAAGTTGACCGGATCTAGCTGGTAAGCTAATCCAAACGTCATCCGCACCGCCTTAGCATTATACTACTCCGCGCAGCAGATTAAGCATGTCCTGTGTGGAAAAAAATCAAGTCATGCTAAGACGGTAGACATTGCGCTCCACAGAACATGCCGGCTCTCCACAGGTTGCTTCATGCCATCGCCTGAGAGCAAAGTGGAGATATTATTAGCTGGCATCATCCTTGGAGACTTACGCCGGGAAGTTGCCACAACTTTGGTAAGGCTTAGAGTGAACGAAGACGCCAGACACGCTCTGCATGGCTATACTCCAGCGCCATCAAGACTAAAGTCCCGATCAAGCTTATTATTATTATTTTATTTTAATGGCATTTGGATATTCTCCTTACAGCCAGCCTCATATCATTATAATACTTGCATCAGTGAGTACATGGATCAATAGCAGCATAAGACTGAAATAGGAATACAATTATTTTCACCATTGATAACACATCCAAAGCCAGCGCCAAACTGTAATATGATATCATACACAATATAAAAACACAATTACATCTACAGTATATAAAAGCAATTCAATCCCATTAAACATAATTTGACCACACAAAGATACGGCATTCATGTTTCAACACTCGGTACCACTGCACAGACATACCGCAGCCATGCCGCAACATAGTATAATATGTAATACAACAATGCAATCTCACACACAGCATAACAATACAATTAGTGTATAATGTTTACACAAAAATGTGACACATTTCAACACAGAGCGTCACTCCACAGTCATACCGCATCTAGACCACAATACAATATACAATATAACAACGCAATCGCATTCACTCTGTACACAACGTGATTAAAATATAATATAATATAATACAATGTGATTACAGAATTACAAGATCAAAACAATAACATTAAATCTTGATGTTGTTCTCTTCCAGGAACCTCGTTATTGTTTTGTAGATGGTAACATCTTCCAGAGCCAGGAGGTGGGTAACGTTTATTGGTAATTGTATTCCTAATCCCACAAGTTCTTGTATAAGCTGTGTGCTCTCCCGCCATTTTTCCTTGCAGGCAAATAGGAGGTGGTTGGGTTCGCATATGCTGCTTCCATCGCATGTGCAGGTTGGAGTGTTCAGTGAATTAATGCGGTGTAAGTGTTTTGGGAAGAAGCCA
The DNA here is from genome assembly GCA_031002005.1 of Vandiemenella viatica. Lineage (NCBI taxonomy): Eukaryota > Metazoa > Arthropoda > Insecta > Orthoptera > Morabidae > Vandiemenella > Vandiemenella viatica. Next base: position 36,618 of record JARYHS010000057.1, on the reverse strand, counting down.
TGATTGAATTTTAGTCTGCTAATGGTGACAATTGTTTTCCTTGGTACGTAATTCGTTTGATGCCACTGCGATTTAGGGATTGTTGGATGTATGGTGCCGTAATGTTTTCCTTTTGTTTTTATTGTTTCTTCCCACGATGTTTCCCACAGTTGTTTTCCTTGGCGCGCAGGGTGGACAGGAGATCAGTCGTCTTGATATATGGATATGTTGTACCGTCGGAGGCTGCCGACTTAGCCAACTGATCCGCTCTTTCGTTGCCGTAAATTCCCGTGTGCGCTTTTATCCAGATAAAGATGGTCCGTTTTCCTATTTCTTCTAGTTCCCTGACACTTTCCAGGATCTGGTACGTTAAGGGGCATCTCCACGCATTATTATTAAGATGATGTAGAGATTCGAGGACACTTCGAGAGTCAGATAGTATGATCACTGTCTTGGAGCTGGTGCTCTTGGCATATTCTAATCCCTTGAGTATGGCAACCATTTCGGCGGTATATATCGTTGCTGCTTCGCTGTGGAGTTTATACATCGATTCGACTCGTGCGTGCATATCCACGAAGGCACAGCCTACTGTGCTGCCGATCTTTGAACCATCGGTGTAAATGTGTACACTATTTTCGTATTGCGCAAGAGTTTCCAATAAAAGGCTTGTGTTCCGTGCTGTATTTTCTGTGAATGGTATGTCCAAGTTCATCTCCATTTTGATTACAGTTGATTTGTATGAGCCTTCAAGCAAGGCATTTTCTTGAGGAAATGATTATAGGTTGGTATTGAACTAAGTCGATGTATGTTGTAGCGAGCAGTGGTATTTTTTTCCTACGCCAGTAACTGTCCACAGTGGTTCTGTGCGCCAGTGTCTCTAATGCATCTATTAAGGGATTGTTTCGGAACTGCATAATCTTTGAGATGAATTTCCCACATAGGTAGTATCGTCGGATGTTCAGTGGAGGTTCCATGGCTTCTACCAAGAGTGCGTTTGTGGGTGTAGAGCGCATTGCGCCGAAACATATGCGCAGTGCTTTGTATTGAACCTTATCTATTTTGTTGAGCAGAGTTTCAGCTGCAGAGCTATAACAGAGGCACCCATAGTCAATTATCGGACGCACCAAAGCTCTGTAGAGGAGTAAGAGTACTTTCGGGTCAGCTCCCCACCAGCAGCCACTTGTTGCACGCAGCAGATTGATAGCCTTCTCACATTTGTCTATCATGTATGTTATATGTGGACCCCAGCTAAGTTTGGAGTCTATTTGCATGCCCAGTATTTGATTACCTTTTTGTTTGGAAATAGGTACGGCCCAAGTCGTACAGATTCCATTTGTTGTAATCGGTGTCTCGTGTATATTACGACTGCTGATTTTTCTGGTGCAATCTGCATCCCATTATCTTGCAACCATTTGTTTAATCTTTCCATCGCTGTACTAAGCAATTTTATGCATTCCGTCAGCGTTTCGCCTTCTGCGTATATGCATATGTCATCTGCATATTGTAGTATGTACACTCCCCTGGGTAGTATTTTGGCCAGGTCATACGTGTATATATTGAAGAGGATCGGTGATAGAATCGATCCTTGCGGCAGACCCTGGCTCGTGTGTCGCGGTCCTATCGTAACTCCTTTGTGTTTTATGATCAGTATTCTGTCCTGCAGCATTGATATTAGGTTGTGTGTAAAGGTTGCGGAGAAGCCCATGTTCTGCATCTTCCCCCAGTAGCTCGAGGTTGACATTGTCATAGGCGCTGTTGATGTCAGTATAGAGGGCTATGAGATATCGGTTTCTACTTAGGCTGGATTGGATGTCTGTGACAAGTCTTACTAGTAGGTCATTGCTGCCTCTCCCGCGTCTGTACGCCCACTGATGGTCTGGCAGAAGGTCATTGTGTTCGGCAAACCATTCGATCCTATTCTTCACCATCCTCTCCAGTTGTTTATATGGGCATGGCAATAGTGCTATGGGCCTGTAAGCTGTGGCTGTTGACGGGTTTTTTCCCGGCTTCAGGATCGGGATGATTCTCGAAGTTTTTAATCCTGCAATCTGTTGTCTTTTATTCCAGACATTGTTTAGAACTTTTAGGAGCATCTTTTTCCCTCGTGATGGTAAGTGTCCATCATTCTGTAGTGGACGTTGTCTATTCCTGGTGCCGTGTTATTGGAATTCTTGGACGCTTTTTCAAATTCTTCCATGTTAAAAGGTCTTGACATGGGGTCGCTAGCTTCATCTTCAGGTGGGGAGTTGCAGATTGGGTTGGCGGAAGGAGGTGCTAATGTTGTTAGTATTTGCTCCAGCATTTCCGTGCTTATGTTCGACGTCGGGTGCACTGTTTCAGTTGATCGTTTGTAGTTTTTGACTTTTGTCCATATGGTGGTAATTGGGGTGTTTCTATTGATTGATGCGCAGAAATTCTTTCTTCATCTGTTTCAATGTTCTTTTTGTACGAGCTTGTGCTTTGTTTAACTCTACGAAATTTTCCATGTTGCTGCATCTACGATATTTTCGGAGCGCGTCTCTCCTCTCTTGAATAGCCTTCTCGCATTCCTCGTTCCACCATGGTGGGTGGTTCCTGGTAGTGTTCATTTCTTTTTGTTTCTTTTGGGGTATGCCTTGTTTGGCCGCATGGTTTATAACCCGATCAGGCTGTTATAGTTCCTCTGTCACTCCACCATCGTTTAGGTTGTTTAACTGTGTCGCAGCAGTATCAGTGTATACGTTCCAATTTGCGTTCCTGATATTCCATTTGTGACCTGATGTTGCCTGAGGTTTTTTGCTGGGTTGATTTAGTCTCATGGTGATCAAAATCGGGTAGTGATCTGATCCCAGAGGCTCGTGGATCACTCTGTGATCGAGCAATGCTGCAATATTCGAGGAGGCCAATGCAATGTCCACTACTGATTTACGTTCCGTCGGGTTACAGATTCTTGTAGCTGTGCCGTCATTAAGTATAACTAGATTTTCTTCTTCTGTTATCTCTATATTATTCGGCCAAGATGATTTGTTTTTCCGCTCCCCCAAGCACTGTTGTGCGCATTCAGATCTCCGGTGATAATATATGGGCTGGGTAGTTTTTGTAATAGCCTTAATATTTGAGGTTTTGTGAGAGCCGTGTTGGGCGGTCGATATATCGTCGCTATTGTCAGCCAGGTATTGTTAACTCTTAAGGAGATGGCGCAGGCTTCAATCGGTAGTCCTGTGGTGTCAAGTTGCACTGTGTTGTACGTCATTCCCTGTCTGACGAAGATAGCAGTTCCTCCATATCCGTCATCACGATCACAACGAATGATGCTGTAGCTTTTAATACTCATGCTGTCAGTTGGTTTCAGCCATGTTTCGGCGACTGTGGCAATATCTACGTCGTGCGCTCTTAATGCCTGTTCAAGACTTTCCTTATTAGATTTTAGTGAACGGGCGTTCCATTGAAATCTGTCGTCCTTGGGCCATAGATTTCCTGGGAGAGGTTTAGTTCAAACCAATTACAAGATGTCGCCAACATAGGTTCTGTAGTGAGGCTTTCTCTGTTTGGCAATAGCGACCAGGAATTCCATTGCGTATTTTTATTTGATGTGCGATTTTAATGTCACATAAGATGTTTTCCATTGTTGGAGGATTTAAGCTCCGATGGTAGTTAATAGTTCCTGTAGTTTAGTGCCAATGAGTGTCGGGTCTATTATGCCACTGGTTTTGGTTTCTTCTAGTATAGAGATAATGAAGATCAAGAGCTTTTCAACCAGTGGGGAGGATTTATTGGAGGGTGGGATAGTTTCTGTGCTCTCTTTGCCATAGGTTGACTCTAAAGGTATTGGTTGAATTGTAGTTTCATGGTGGTTGTTTATTATTGGGCTTAAAGGACCATCACTTCTCCAAATAAATGTCTGGGAATTGTTATTCTATTTCCTGCTACATTTGATTGGGTCGAGTTTCCTTTTAGGCGGCTGCGTGGAGCTGTTTGGCGGAAATCATAGCGGCTTCCGACTTCACGTGCTTGAGAGCTGCTACCATCATAGGCTACGATGGGCTTGGAAGGCAAGGTTTGCGGAACGACTTGTTTGGCAGCATAGGAAATAGGAATTTGCTCCGGTGGTTGCTGACCCATTTGTACAAGTTGAGGGCTGGATGCTGCTATGTTCGCGTATGAATGCGGGTATGTCAATTGGGGCCAGTATTGGAGACTGTTGGCTACCAAGGTTTGTTTCCTTTCAGCTCGCTGTCTATATTCCGGGCAAGAACGGTCGGTGGACAAGTGGTGTCCTTGACAGTAAATGCAACTTAGCTGGTTTTTCAGAGGTGCAATCTTTGAGATTGTGGGGGCCTGCACAATCTGCTGCAACGAGGTTGGCTTTGCACTGTGATTGACTGTGATTATATCTAAGACAACGGTAACACTGTAATACAGGTGCACATAGGGTTGGACTTCGCAACGCATGCCATATAAGTAAACGTATTGCGGTAATACTTGGGACTGGAAGGTTAACACACATACAGGTAGGGGGCGGTACTGAGTGCCGCTATCCGATGGGACTTTTTTTGTGAATCTTCTGACTTTCAGTACGGGGAAGGGAGAAACTATTTCACTAATTATTTCGTCTGTGGACAGTGAGGTGTCAATGTTTCGAATCACTCCCTGCTTCCTCGTCATGTAGTACGGGATGTACGCCTCTAAGTTGTTGTCTTTAAGTGATTTTAGTTCCACCAAGGAGTTTGCGGAAGGCACTAGATTTAGCTTCAATTCTAATTCTATTGCGCCCTGCTGAAGTTATGTTACTGATCTTAGGTGGTTGTTCTGGCAGTAAAGTATTTTTTCCAACAGACATAGGATGGAGTCTGCCTATGTTTGTTGTTAGTGCTTTCGACCATCACATAGTAGGGGCCATTGTCAGTATGTGAATATCTATTGTGAGGGGTAGTCAGATTTGTCGTAGTTACTGGATGAGTCCCGATATGGCTGCGATGTTGACATAGGGGTTAAGTTTGTCACGTTCGGGGATATCTTTTCATTAACTAATGAATCATTTACATTGATAGGTTGCGGGACTATTGCAGTAAGTTCTAGGTTATGTTGACACTGGTCTTTTGATTCGCGCGTTTACTCACTGTTGATGACTGGTTAATCTTCTGAGGTGAGCGTGATCTTGGGCGGGATCGCGATGCCACTTTTGAGTCTGGCGAGGCTGCTGTTGCTCTGTTAGATCTCCGACCTGGTCGTTACTGCATCTCTTCCGCTGCCATATGTGGGAGTCGTTCGCGTATGACGGTTCTTGTACAGGCTGCATCTGGATGCCAAGATTTTTTCCGGTGTCTTGAAATGTAGGAGGTGTCTGAGGATCTTCGATGTCGAAGAGAGGATCGAAAGTTGGGTTTGCATCGTATAGTACGTGTGTAATGCTGCGCCCACTGCCTGGCTGGTCGACGGAATCGTTCCAGAGGCCTCAGCCATAGCGTTCCGAGACTACGTCTCAGGAGCACTACGGTGTATTAACGTCTTTCTTCGCGTTAGTTGACCACTATTGTTTTTAACACTTAAAATAGACAGTCGATAAATACACTAACACACACTGTACCGATTAGTGAAATCCAATCACTTGGTAAACACCACTCGACTCTGCTCGCGCGTAAACACGGAAGTGAACCGAACTGTGCGATGGCTCAGAGTAGGACTGCGGCGATCAAGCTTCCTGCGGACTTCAAAGCTACTTAATGGAGCACTAAGCAATGAAAACAATATTGGTTTGGGAGAAAATAGTGCAACATAATATTGCGTGGATAAAGCCAAAAGAGGGTCTACCACCTGGGTCTGAACAAACGATGGCTCATATAGAAGACGCTAAATAGGTTTCGAGTTGGAGTTGGCCGTTCCAAAGATATTCATTGCCTGATAGGGATACCTGGGAAAACAGCCAGATATCACATGTTAGTGCGGGGAGAGAGAAACCATGGTACATCTGTTGTCTTGTGCACAAATCGGAATGAATGTTTCCAACTTTGACCTCCAATCAGCTACTGACAAGGCCATCGCACTGTCTACCTCTTATTTGATGCCGTCACGGACATGAGAAGAAGACGAATTAGAAGAGGTCCAACGCTGGGCTCCTCTCACAGCTGAACATTAGCTGGCAATATAAGAAATGGTTGGCTTCAAGCAGTGAACGCATCGTGCCTTTATCAGACTATTAAAATACCCTGCTATCGATAGGTTTAACAACAATGGCGTCAAACAAGCTGAGAAAATGTGACCGTAATTTTAGCGATGACGCTGTTGTGTGGCAGATGCCGGCGCGGCGGACTGACATGGACCTGTCGGACGAGGCGCAGCGCGAGGTGGGCGACCAGCTGGCCAGGGACGAGCTGGACGTGGGGCACGGGTGGTTCCTCACGGGCCAGAGGGCGCTGGACGAGCGCCTGCGGCTGCAGCAGCTCGGCGAGCAGCTCCAGCAGCGCCCGCCCCCGGAGCTGGAGGAGGGCGAGGACCCCTCTCAGTAGCGCCTCTGTACCTTGCAAAGCATTAAAGAGATATACTAACAAGTCGACGTCTCTGGTGGAGGGATTGCGTCTGCTGACCAGCGTGAAGAGCGACTGCCGGGCCGGACCTGCTGGGGTGGTATTTATTACCCTTCGACCCATCCCCTCCACTCCCGCCGTGGCGCTCTGATAGTGGTGGTGGGAAGTAGATGAATCCAACGCGTCGAGCAGTTGATCTTCTGTCTGCATGCCACCTTCGCCGCGCTCTGTGCTTGGCTCTGGTGTTGCGGAGCCGCTTCAGTGTTGGGTTCCAAGCTTGGGCCTAATAGGAATCCATTTTGGTTGTTTGATGAGGTTATTTTATAGCCAACTCTCAGTGGCTTCCTTGTATACACAGTGTCATAAGTTGGATTTGTTCCTCAGAACTTTTCGGTGTCCTCATATTTGATCACTGCTCGACACTTCGGAGCGCTGCTAGTGGGGGCGGAGGGGATGGGTCGAAGGTTATGAATACTGCTCCAGCAGGTGCGGCCCGGCAGTCACCTCCTGGACTGCGCTGCTCCCGCCGGTCAGCAGACGCAACCTGAAGATGATGGGTGGTTACGCCGTCAAAATTCGTTGAACTACGATCAATAGATCCGGCCGTATGCTCGAAAGATCTTCAAACACCAGATTCGCCGGGAAAACCTACGATTACATATCGGCTACAAATATTAGTTGCAGCCTTAACTACACGATAATACAGTTTGGAGTTCACGGTAATTATTCTGACGTGAGCTAATTTATTGTGCCTATCATGTGCTACCTACTACACCGCACAAAAATCAAAACAGCTTAACTGGTAGCTTAGCCTTAAAATTTGATACCTGGATCTAATCACACTTCCACATACCACGAAGCACGCTAGATCATCTCAAAGATGCTATCCTTCGAGCTAGCAGCCATACAGCTGCGGCTGTCCTTGCTTTTGATGGCCAAAGTGTCTACAAGGCTGTTCCGTCAAAATGCCACGTGTCGCGTGGTTAAGCCGAGCGTAAGCTATTATTGAGACTAACACGCTTTGGACCCGTTTTGACCTACACCAACTGTCGGTGCGATCAGTCGTATGTCAAGTCATGTCGAAAATAGGCTAAATGCTGTTCAGTATTGTCAGTTACTAACGAGCTTGCGAGCAATATAGAATATCTTACGTTAATATTGTGGCAAATATCTCATTGGACACTTAGCATCTAGTATCTAGATTTATTCTTATACATTATTTAGTGAGCACGTTACTTTGAAGGAAAAACCGGCGTACAAAGTCATTGGTTATCTATGGGTAGGCAATTGTGAAGGAACATATACTTATATGAACATCAAATAATGGTGTTATGTTTTAAACGCACTGTTTTCAAGACAATTATGACGGCAATGTTGATGCTGGTTATGTATGCATTGTGTAACCTACGTGCTAGGCTTCGATGGAATACATAGCATCTATTGGGAGGATGGAGTAACTTTAGAAGGAATAGGAATACTCGAATAACTGTGTATAAAACATATATAGCAAGTAGCAGATTATCTCGGTAAAGTTGATGCTGAAAGAGTCGTTAGATTGGCTCGACTGGCGAGCTAATGTGCTCTCTGGTCAAGTGCGAGTGACTCTTTAGTAGGGGGGTAAGGCTGGTTCCTTATTCACTAGTTGAGTTTAGTGAGAGGACGAACTCTGGTTGGCTACGGCGTCTATGAGTTACTAAGAGTAGGGTAAAGCTTTGTGTAGCAGTTTGGTAGCTAACGGGTGGTTCCCATGTCCTTGGGTTTGCCGCTTAGGCCGTCTATGGTTTGAGAAGTTGACCTTGGTTCTCAGGCGCGGTCAGGAAATGGTTGCAATTACACGTGTACGCGGGTTACCATAAGGAGCCAAGGAAACAGCTCTCGCCTTGCCTGGACTGCTGCGAACATAATGAAAAGATTTTACGCTATTCCTGTACGCCAGAAAATCAATCATGTGACACACGTCTATACGGAATCAAGAGACTATGCAAGCAATTAGCCTATGTCTTTAGCTTCGGTCTCTGTTCCGAAGTCTGAGTGTCGAAATGTCAGTACCAGTGTTCACAACAAAGCAGTGGTCCAGCTGATCCTATACAAATATCGCACTGAGACTCCACTTGTGCTCTAGCTCGATTCCAAGTTAACCTGGAGGCAACAAGTGGCGGAAATTACCGAACTTTGGACCGAAGAAACATTTATGTACTTAGTGCAACAAATCCATCATTTGCCCATCTATCTGAGCAGTTTTTAATGGAACCAACAGAAACAAATTACTTATACACCAGAAAGTACGTACACATATGCAACTAATCATACTTTTTTCTAAAACTAACCACCCCTTATGAGAGAAATCTGACAATGTTATGTCTTTTAGCTCAGTGGATAAGACGCTCAATTTGAAAATTCCAGATGCGCGGTTCAAACCCAGTGCGATCAGTAGTTTTTACGGACTTTATTCCTTTGATCAGAGCTTCACCAGAACGCTCCACAGTTTGGATTCCACGTTAAACTACGGACATAGTACGCCTCCTCCTGTAAGATCCACCAGGCCTTTAGGTTTTGGATTATACTTACCTTCAAACACCATGTTAATCAGAAATGGAGCCATGACTAAAACCAATTTCCGTCAGACACATCATATTTTTAAAAACTAGTTCCACTACCGACTTCCAGCGTGCTCCTAGTTTTCTAGGTATGAAATAACATTGTAGTTATTCTATAATTGCTGAATGACAGATAAACTTGTAAGTTCTACACTCTTGGTGCTGATAGGTTTATAACAGCAGTGTTCCTATACTGTATCTACAGTCTGGATAAAACTCCTAATCGGAAAAGTCGTTCATTCATACAACCGCCAGTATCGATAGTTCACCGATATTCTTTTATCGTTACACCACCACTGTTTTTGGTGAAAGATGTGGTTGACAATACATTTCTTTCACCTCTACGCTAACTATAATACACACAGTCACCCAATGAACGTGATTACTGATGGTTACCCAGCTTATGCACATACTTGAATATAATTTAGAACTTTACAGGAATATTCTTAAACAAACATTGAAAATAAAACAAAACAAAAAAAAATTGGAAATATGCGTCAAAATATAACAAATTAGTCCCCTATTTTGTAATTTTTTTTATTATCTACGTCATACAATACCCTGTCCACCATACCAAGGTGGGAAAAGGACAGACTAAACCAGTACTCTGCCAACAGTGAAGAAAACTTTCCTCCCTTCCTTTGGGAAATGAAAGTAAACTTGCCATACTCTGGACTACGGTCGTCTGCGTGCGCTCATATGGTGAGTTCCACAGTTCCTAATGATTCGCTTACAGGCAGTGCTTGACACCACGGAGGACATGTCACAGTGTTCCTCCAATCATCAAACACACCAGATTCCGTTTCTTTCGCCCTATCCATCTAGCTTTCTTTCATCCAGCTTTCTTCTTATGGGTGATTCTTGCTTAACCAAACAAAATTAACCGCCGTTTCTTCCTACATCTCTTCCATTTCGCTTTCTTTCCACGCTATTTCTTCTTATGAATATTTGTTGCTTCGCTGAACAAAAGTAGCTTCCGTATAATCTTATGTATCTTCCATCTCGCTTTGTTTCTGCTTCCTCCACTTATATCCACACACTTTCTCCACAAGTACCATTCTTCTCGTGGTGCATAGCATCCCCTATTCTGCATAGCTTCTTTTCTTCCATAAAATCCCTAGTGTTGTATACCTTTAAACAATGAGTAGGATTCCTCGACTATCATTGCCTCTTTCTTCTCGTGAACTGCTTCCTCCAAGGCTTCAGGCTACACCGCATTTGTCTCTTGAAATGCCGCTCCCACTTCAGTAACCGTTTCCCACTGTTTTTCGTCCTCTTTCACAGACATCATTAAATCTATTACGACAGGATCTTCCGTAACATTTTCGTCGGCCTCTGTCGTCTTCTGACCATCTTTATTTTTCTCGTTTCTCTTCCCTTCAGTCTACTTTTTCGGAAATCCTTGTCTTTTCCTGTTCCCACCAGCGCTTCAAGTAGAACTCAAATTCCTCAATCTTCCTGTCAATCATCGCTCCAAAAGCTTTCAGACTGTTACCAAATCCTTTCAGGCTGTCACAGAATTCTTTGGTCCTTAATGCTTCTGTTTCTTCCTAATCGTTTTATGTTTTGTCCCAGGTCCTTCTGTACGTTCCTCTCCCTAAACATCTGGTCGTATCACGCCTAGCTCTTCAACAATTTCTTCGGTAGCTTCCGTCCAACGCTTTCTGCCTGTGTTGTCTCGTATCCTGGTTAAGGTATAGTGCTCTCATCAGTCTTATCCACAGCATCTTCTATCTGCTTAGCCAAATGATCTTGGTAATCCAGCAGTACGTCGAGTGCCTTCCAGTGCTCACGTAGCTCTTCTCCCTTCTCTCCTTGTGGCCAGGTTGGGACCTTCATCAGTCTCTAGTTCCGCCTCTTGTCTCTATTACTCTATTTTCTGTATACTATTGTGTTGAACCATCCTTCAATTTCACGACTTTTAGACGTTTCTTCAAAAAAATATAGATTCAGATTATTCGAGGGTATCCATCAACTCATAGTCTTCATATAACATACTACACTTCTCCCTAATCTGCTTCTTTAAACTAAACTTAAATTCTATTATCCTGTTTATACTGGAATAAGAAAAATTGATTAATCTGGTGCATAACCAACCTGTGATTCACAATATCAGTAATAATAAATACAATAAATACATAAAAATTAAATGTAAACAAGGAATTTGGACAATGAGCCCAACAAATGGCGAGTAAATTCAACATTTATTTATGATACAATTGTCCACTTACAATTTTCACTTTTTGAATTCATTTTTAATAAAATATTTTTTTAAAATGATTGATGCATAGGCTATTATTACAATATTTTTTTCTTACCGTGGCACGCGTCCGACTGAATTGAACTATTCTGCTTCTTCTCACTCTTCAAGGTATCCTCCGTCCAACTCCTAACGAGAGAGGGAGGAATCTGGTGAAGACAATTTCCCGAATAATTTGTTGAACACTGCTTTTTTAGTTATGTTCTGTTATGTAGTTTTCTTAAAAATATAATATGAAATAAAAGAGAAATACATTCTTATAAATGTAATGTACCATCAAACGGTAAATAATTAAATAAACAACCTCGAAAATAGAGCCTGATATACTTCAGTTTCAATAGGTACTTGAGCGTTGTCGAGAAAATAACAGGTTTGATTATGCTGTGAATCTCAGCTCGAGACATCCGGAAATAATGCATAAATCATTTAAGAATTCTTTTGTCACTGCAAAAGCCAGATAAGAGTTTCTTCTTTCGTATACTCACTTTTCCATAGTTTTATCAAACTCATCTTCTGATAAAGTAATAACAATTTTCCGAGCTCGGCATCCCAGTATGATTCAGAAATCAAAAATCAAGGTTTTGCATCGACATGTTTTTGGTTACGCTGTTTTGTCGCATTTTTCGCACAACACAACAATGCTTTGTAAACGGCCGCGCGAAACTGTTTTCGCGCTGCCCTGCGCAGCCCCAACTGCGCCACACAGCTCAATGTGCGCCAGGCTATGAACCCTTCATCTCAGAAAAAAAAACAATGAGAAGGTTCTCTTCGGAACGAGACCGGAAAATACATTATCTACGCACATGTTATGAGCAATCTCGCACGAGTCTTTCACACAACTGGGAGAAATCCCGACGTAAGGTTTTATTTACATCTTGCAGTTTGGTAACACGGACAAAGTTGTGCGAGAAAGGTGGATATGATTGAGGAACGCAACAAACATTAAAACGCCAAATCCACAAACGAATTAGTTGTCCCACACACGACATCCCATAGAATGTGATACACGCCATACAAATAACAAACCAGCTACGTCTAAATATCCTCGCTAAGTTATACGAGAATCTAAGCAAACAAAGTTTACAATACTACCCATATGCAATAAACGTTATTTTTCTGTAAAAATAAAATAATCGTTATTCGCTTTTGGAATTATAGTGTCTTAGAAACCTTTACAGACACTAAACTGTTTTCTATTTTGATCTCAGTTTCACTTTCCAGCTCTCACTGACCACTCCTAACAGTCCTGACGACTTCAGTCTCCTGCCTCCACTGGCGGTCGTCATTCTTGACTGGGGAGGAGAAATTCCAACTAATTTTAATAAAAAATATCATCTTCACACCTCCAAAGAAAGCACAAACCGACAAATGTGAGAATTATTGCACCATTAGTCTAACATCACATACTTCAAAATTACTGACCAGAATAATATACTCAAGAATGGAAAGGGTAGTAGAAGAGATAGTAGGTGAAGATCAGTTTGGGTTTAGGAAAAAATGTGGTACAAGGGAAGCAATTCTGTCTTTAAGATTAATACCTGAAGGACGGATCAAAAAAAACAAACATACTTTTATGGCGTTTGTTGATTTAGAAAAAGCTTGTGATAATGCTAGGGGGGACAAGATGTCAAAATTTTAAAGAAGTCCGGCAAGGGCGTATCCAGTATCAGAACTACAGCGTGGCAAGATCTGAACTTGGGGGGAAGGGGGGACTCACATTTTATTTTTATTTTTTATTTTTAATTTTTTTTTAGGAAGTGGTGTGGGGGACTGAAACACGACGAACTCAAACATATTGAGGAAACTTTTTATTATTGACTAACATAGTAACCCAACCACTAAATCAAATGACCTACTATGTCGTTAATAAGATCGTAAATCAATTATAGTTTATTATGTAAAAATTCTCAGAAATTTTTCAATAACTTTGTTTGTTAATATCTTACGGTGCTCTTTCACGAAATTCCGATTCACACTCATCAGGCATAATCCAGCCACTCTTTCCTCTCCCATAGTGCTCCTGAGCCAGTTCTTGACTCGTCGAAGCGTAATGAAGGCAACTTGATTTTTCTTCTAGGGGGGGGGGGGTACAGCAGCCCTCCCTCCCCCCCCCCTTTAAGCCCCTTGCTGGATACGCACATGAAGTCCGGTGTAAAATATCGAGATAGAAAAATACTAAGTAGAGAATTATGAGAGACATGCATCAGTTAAAAAGGTTGTGAGAAAAGGTTGTAGTCTATCCCCATTAATATTCAACTTGTATGTAGAGGAAGCAGAACAGACTGAGGATATTGAGAAGTTACTGAATGGCATGAACAAAAATACTGAAGAAAGTCTATTGACTGAAAATAAATCAAAACAACAGAAAAGTGATAAAATGTAGCAGAAATGATACCAATCACAGCAGATTAAATATAAAAATAGGGTCGGATGCACTAGGAGAAGTAGGTGAATTCTGCTACTATGGAAGCAAAATTACAATCGATGGCTTAAGGAATTATGTTAAAAGCAACTGAAACTTCATGAAAAAAAGAAAATCTTTTAATTTCAAATATTGATCTCGTAATCAGATAGAACTTTTAAAGCTCTATATATGGGGAACAGCACTTTATGGTAGCGAAGCACGGACTTCAGGAACACCAGGAAGAAAGAGAATTGAAGCATTTGAAATGTGGTGTTACAGAAGAAGGCTGAAAATTAAGTGGACGAGTTTTGGAAATGATGAGTGAGGAAAAGCGACTGTGGAAGAAACTTACAGAAAGAAGAGACAGGCTGGTAGGTCATATTTTGAGACATGCTGGGTTGATTAATTTAGTGGAGGGAACAGTAGAAGGTAAAAATTGTAGAGGAAGGCAGAATATATGAAGCAGATAATTGAGAACGTGGGTTGTAAGGCGTGTGTTGAGATGAAGAGGTTAACAAATGTTCCCCAAATTTCCCTACGAGTCAGCTGACATATTTTTTTTTTTTTTTTTTTTACTTCTTGGCAATCGGCCTGTAGCCATTCAGCCAGCACTCAATGTATTTTTATATATCGTCAATGTTAATGGAATCTTTCCGAATTTTTATGAGAACGCTCAATTTGTAGAACAGCACGGGACACACACAACACAAACTTAACCTAAACACCCATGCCCTCGGCCGGACTCGAACTGGCGACCATCGGTACGTCAGCTGACATCTTGCATACGTGCTCTGGATTAGTTACTGGGTTGGGCGCTAGGTGGCGGCTGCGTGCAGCTGGACACTAACATTGTCCTGTCGGTTTCAGCTACAGCCGCGAGATGGTGCGCCGCTGGACTACGGTTCCCTCCTCTGCTACTAGAGGGCAGACCAATAGATAAATGTTCAGAATCTGCGACCAGCGCCATAATTAATCGTAAAAATTGCGTCACGCGCAGGAAGCAAGAGCTTTTCGAGTTTGTGGATAGACATTTTATATCCAGAAGATATATCACCGAGAAACCTACTCAAAAATTTTATAGTATGCTGTGTACACATAAACAGCTACTAAAGTAATAGAGAATGTTCATTACCATTAGAGACGGTTTGCTGAGTAGGTATAATTTTTTTTTTTTTTAATACTTAGGTCAATATCGTTAGCTGCTATACTAATGTTGGGTTTTATTCTCCGTCTAGTGCAGCTAACAAATGAAAAAACTTTGTTATGGCATATGCGTTTCGGTTTATTAGACCATCATCAGTGCCCTAGAACAAGTTATGTACAATTTTTGATGTGCAGCATAATGTTTATCTAAATGAAGGTATAAATTTTGTTATTAAATATTATTATAGCTTATTTTAATTACAGTTTTTCCATATTACATTAGTGTATGGAATTGTTCCATATTAGTTTCTCCCCTTGAGGTTTCACACTCACTGAACAATTTTCAATAAGAAACAACGTGTGCAAATTATGTTTCTTATTGAAAATTGTTCAGTGAGTGTGAAACCTCAAGGGGAGAAACTGATATGGAACAATTCCATACACTAATGTAATATAGAAAAACTAAGTAAAATAAGCTATAATAATATTTAATAACAAAATTTATACCTTCATTTATATAAAAATTATGCTGCACATCAAAAATTGTACATAACTTGTTCTAGGGCACTGATGATGGTCTAATAAACCGAAACGCATATGCCATAACAAAGTTTTTTCATTTGTTAGCTGCACTAGACGGAGAATAAAACCCAACATAGGTATAATTTGTTTCCCTTACGAATATGTTATGTATTCTGGCTATTAATTAAGGTAGGTGTTTTGTTATACTTGTCGAATTTTGTTTCACACTCACGAACTCTGAGACTTACGAATTTTTAAGTAATTTTCACAGTTTAATGTTTTTTTCCCACTTATGAAGTAACATATTTATTTAAATGCTATGTCTAGTACTTTTCCACATAATTATAAAAGCAGATTTTTTTCAGATAAACGTTTTGAGAAACGATATTTCGAATTTATATGTTTCCTTATATTTAGTGGAATATAAATCTTGTAATTTATTCATAACTTCAAAATATATGTTTAGCAGCATAAAACCCAGATTTCCCATTCCTTACGTGATCTTATCTGTGGAGATGCCGTAATCCTAGATTTGTTAGATGGGTGTCTATCTGTCAGGATAATCAATAGGAAATGCACAAATTTTTATTTGGCCTCTATGATTAAATGAAAATAAGATGATTGAAGGCTGTTACAGTAATCTCCTGCAGCGGATAGAATTAAGAAAAACCTTCTCATTTTTATTAATTTTTCGCGGTAAATTAGCGGAGTTAAATTGTTATACGTTTTCAACGATCGTAAAAGCATAAGATAGGCGCCATGCGTGTTGGTGCAAGCTGCAGCGTGCTGATGTGCTCATTCGCGAGGACCGACGCATAATCACTTGGCAATTGGTGCGGGAGCTGTCAATCAGCACAGGAAGTGTGGGTCTCTTAATTACCCAAAAAAGTGTTCACGATGGCTTCCGCTCCTTCTTACGGAGGAACACAAAACTCTCAGAAAAAAAATATTTGTTCTGAGTTGCTGAAACGTTTTGAAGCTGAGGGGGAAGCCTTCTTGTCCTGGACTGTGACAGGTGATCTAACCTGGGTTCACCATTTTGAGCGCGAAACAAAACGGCAATCGATGGAATGGCGCCATCCTGACTCTCCACAGAAGAAAAAAAAAATTAAAAGCAACTGCTTCCGCTGGTAAGGTCATGATCACTGTTTTGGGACTGTGATGGTGTCATACTCATTGATGTGATGCCGAGAGGCAACACCATTGATTCTGAGTCAAATGTGAACACGTTAACCACACTCAAGAAGCGCTTCCAGCGACTTGGACGCCATAACAACCCAGGTGATTGTTTGCTTCAACATGATAGCACACGCCCTCTCACAAGTTTGAAGACGCTGGAACACATCACCAAACAGGGTTGGACAGTGTTACCCCATCCACCCTATAGCCCTGACCTAGCTCCCCGAGACTTTCACTTGTTTGGGCCATTGAAGAATGCCATTCGTGGGAGACATTTTGAGGATGACGAAGAGGTGATTCGCACAGTGAATAAATGGCTTCGTGAAGAGAACAAGGAGTGGTACCGCCAGGGCATACACGCTCTTGTGTCTCGCTGGAGGAAGGCCATAGAAGGGGAAGGGGATAACGTGAAAAAATAGGGAGTGTAGAAGAAATCTCATTATTTCTTGTGTATATGATTCATTGTGTTCAACAAATAATTGTTGACGAAAAAAAGTGGTGCATTAGTTTTTGTACCACCCTGTAGCATTCGTTAAATCTGTATTTTTTTCAATTAGATTCGCAAGTAAAACATTTAACAGGGTTTACTAATACTGTTAACTAGTATCAGTTCAATAAATTAGAACTTTTTAATAAATGTCGGCATTTGTACCCAAAGGGGTAAACATTAATCGGAATACTTTGTGAACTCATCTAATCTAATTTGATTTAGACAAAACTTGTATTTCAATCCTATTTGGTTCGAAGGGGCGACTACCAGAGGCCGTTGCGGGCCCAGGTGGGGTTTTTTTTTTTTTTTTTTTTTTTTTTTTTTTTTTTTTTTTTTTATTTATTTATGGTCGTTGGCTTGCGCCAATTGACCAGCTGATTAATTACAATATTTTACAGTTTCATTTAGTCTAGACATAGTACAATTTATTTCTATTATAAACATTAATATATCTTTTGATTCGGTATTACCTATAGATAGTAGTACATTTTATATCCATGATGGCCAATGCGGTGATCAACATTCCTGTTATATATTACACTTGTTGGATTTTTCATACATAATTGACTATTCTATTGAAAATGTTGTATTACATTGGAGTGATAATTAGTTTAGACATAGTACATTTTACATTTATTGTGGCCTTCATGTATCATTGTTTTGGCATTACCCATAGATTGGAATACATTTTATATAAGTAGTAACCAATGAGATTAGTAAGGTAATTAACAATCCTATTACAAGTTTTACATTGGATTGTTTTGTCAAATAATTTAAACTGGGTATTTTGTATTTTTCATTCGGACTTTTATAATGAATAAGTGTGTGAATAATTTCTCGTCTTTTACTTTATGATTTGAAACGTGGGTCTATCATGTGGGTATTATTTTATTGCAGTGTATTAAATTTTTCCTTAGCAAGCTTTTATCTGATTATTGGTTGTCTATATCTGTCATTAGGTGATATCTCCTATTTTGATGGGAAGTTCAAAGTTTTAGGTTGGACTCATGTAGAAATCGGGCTAGTGCTCCATACACATCTTGTCTTTGTGACATCAAGAGGGAGGTTACGGAAGGTCGGAAGAGGTATATTTAGTTTTACTAGAGTTTTGTATAGTTTGTTTTGGGGGTTCTTGTACTGATTGCAAGCTAGGATGATGTGATTTAAATCCGCTACTTCTTCGTGGTCTTCCTGACAAGAGGGTGATTGGAGCACTCCTATTCTATATAGATGGCTTGGGAAACTTCCATGGCCCAATCTTATGCGGATTATTGATGATATGTGCCTTCTGCTCATTCTGCAGGTTGCAAACCAAGGTTTGGGTGGAATATTGGGTTGAATTGAAGCGTAGTGCTTTCCTCTGATCGATTGGGTTGTGGACCAGGATTCTGACCAGTCACTAATATATTGTTTCTTGATAATAGGTATAAAGTCAGTGTGTGGCAATTGAATGAATTGTCTCTCTCCGTGTGATAAACTATCTTTTGCTAATATGTCGACTGCTTCATTGTGTTGAATTGACGCATGACCTTTGATCCATACTAGGTGTACATCTTTCCCTTCTACGTAGGCCGCATGCATCAGTTGTATAATGTCTACTAAAATCATATTGAGGTCACTATGTCTATTTGGGTTGTCTAGTTTTAAGGCTACGCTTTTCGAATCTGTTAGGATCAGCATTTTACTGTATCGCTTGAATCCGTATTTTATTGCTTCTCTGATTGCGAGGGCTTCGGCTGTGTATATCGAAGTTTCTGGTGGTAGACTGACTTGCTTAGATACTTTTGATTCAGGACAAAAGTAGGCGTATCCAACTCCGTCGGGGGATTTGGAGCCGTCAGTGTAAATGTGGATGTGATTCGGCCACGTTTGAGATAAGAACCCCTCCGCTAAGGATTTTATTTTCCCACTTTTCATAATCCAATTTGGTAGATAGTGTATATTGGGTTTGAATCTTAGAACCTCGTAGTCTTTTGAAAAGAGGGGTAGCATTTCATTTTGGATAATTAAAGGTGCCATAAGTTTTATTTTTTCGTAGCTTAGGATCAACAAAGGAGTTCTTGAAATGGTGGACATATCACTTTTCTCCATCACTTTTGTATAATCTATGGCCTTTTTCATTACAGGGTGATTTGTAATTGCTGCTCGCCTGGTTAAGTAAACCGATGCTAACAGCTGACGGCGGATGACCAGAGGCATTTCCTTTGCCTCCACTAATAAAGCGTTAGTTGGCGTGGACATCATCGTTCCTAAGCATATTCTTATGGCTCTATATTGCAGGATGTCTAATTTTCGGAGTATATACTTGGGTGCATTACCGTAACAGTGGCTTCCATAATCCAGGATTGGTCTAATGAGTGCTCTGTACATAATTAGAAGAATGGCAGGGTCGGCTCCCCACCAAACACGTGATATCGATCTTAAGACGTTCAGGTGACGTTCCGATTTGGTTAAGATTTGATCGATGTGTTTTTTCCATGTAAGTTTGCTATCAATCAGTAGTCCGAGGTGTTTGACTGATGTTCGTACCGGGAAAAGGTAGGGCCCTAGCTGAATCTCCGTCTCTCTGAGGGTGCACTGTTTCCGGGAAAAGATTACAATTGACGATTTCGTTTGCGATATAGTTAATCCTAATTGAAGAGTCCATTCGTATAGCTTTTTGGCGGCTTCTTTTAATCTCCAGATGTTTATGCCTTGAGAGGGAGACCATGTGTAGACGCAAACGTCATCTGCAAATTGCAATACTTTTATCGATGGGCTGAATATATTTTCTATGTCAGCTATATAGATGGCGAAGAGAATGGGACTGAGAATTGCTCCTTGCGGAATTCCTTTAGTGACAATGCGTGGTCCGTATAGAGTATTGTCCTGTTGTCGGATGTATATGGTCCTACAGCGAAGGAGATTATATATACCACGCAAATATACTTCCGGGAGTTGTAATGTTTTAAGCTTTTCAATTAAAGTCGGTATCTGGACATTATCATATGCTCCTGTTATATCCAAGAATAAGGCTGATAGGTATCCTTTATTGATAAAGGTGCGTTCTATATCGAGGGTAAGTATACTCAGATTGTCGTTTGTACTTTTCCCAGGTGGGTTAGATTCTGCGTGACGATGGCTAGTGTCAGGCAGGTTCAAAGGAGGCATGGCAACCAGTCATCACGTCATTCATTAGTCCTTTTGCTGACGGAAATCCAGTGTACAGTATGTTAAGACCACGTGGAAGGAATCATCGTCCTGTTAGGGCAGACGAACGTGTCCGCCAAGCTGTGGGTGCGTCCTTATGTTAGCCTGGCCGAGCTGTTACGTAGGTTAAGATCACTGCACCTGTCGACAGCAGGAGCCGCTGCCTGCAGGGGCGTGGCTACTATGGGGCTAGGCGGTGCAGTGCACCAGGGCCCCTACGCTCAGGGAGCCCCCAAGCATATCTCTGGGGGCCCCCAAGCGCAGTTCAGGGCCCCAGGAGTCTTCATGGCAAACTGGTGACCTTTATCTGGCCTGAGGGTCCAAAATAAATTTTTTACACCGTGGCCTTGTTGACTGGCTGCCTGGGACGAGGCGGTGCACTCAGGAGTCGTGAGTCAAATAAAAAGTTGGAAAAGAACATACTGCTTCAGTCCGCTCACTAGAAAAATTTAAAAAGTTGCGACGAAACAATAGAAAAAATACTTATATAATAATAGAAAAACACAACGTGTAATCTAGGATGAGTAAATTTTTTGTCCACTTTGCTAAAAAACTGAAAATATAAATGTAAAACAGTAAAAATATTAGTAAAACAAATGGGAAGGAATCGGTCCGAAAAAAAACCTACTGTGCCGCCGAAATTAGGCATAGAGGTAATACGAATAACAGATCACTTGAGATGAGTGGCATTATTATAATAATATAGGGTGTAGGAAGTTTTAGTAGACTGTTTAGAAAGAAACTAAACAATACAGTTGAGTGCGAAGTTGGTCAAATTTATTTTATAAGTTTGCATGTAGTTGTGTTCCAACAATTGACACTCAAGATTAAAACGCTGTGGGCCGTTACCAACACCATTAATCTATATAAATGAGAAAGTTTGGATGTATGTTTGGATGTACTGTCGGCCTCAATCACGCCTAACTGCTCAACAAATTTAAATAAAATTTGGCACAAAGTTAGTAAATTGTGTGCGAAGTGACATAGGATAATTTTTATACCATAAAATCGAATAGTTCCAATAGAAATTACAATTATAAATTCGCAAACCCCAAAGGCAGTGCCACGTTTACTCTTTGCTTTTTACGTACGTCACAAACACTTCTTTTCAGAAATAAAAGCAAAAAGCTTCTGATCTATGTACTTGTGTGTTTAGTTTTAAAGCGCTAAAACTGATTCACTTGACAAATAACACTTAGAAAGCAGGAAATATAAATCTGTACTGAATCTTAACACCTCAGGTATCACAGCGTAATTCCGATCGTAATATATGCGTCATAATATACGTGAAAAATCAAAGATTGCAAAAAAAACGTACAATACTAAGAGTATAGCAGCACAAACGTTGGTTCATTAAAAGTGTCAAATTACACTGTACACTATACGCTGATAACTAACCTTTTTTTGTCTCCAAACTTTTTGTAGAAATCATTTCAAATACAAGCCTATGATAAACAAAACAGTTTTTTTCAGTTCAATATTCTGCAAATAACTATTAAATCTTTCACTTAAAACGAATGAATTCAAAGGTCTACTGTAGAAACTTTCGCTTTCAAGAAGCCATATTAAGAATAGTTTACATCGTGATACACGTCGTCACTAATGCGACGCTTATTTATTACCAATAATAACTAAACTCCTGCTGCATCATGCTATAGCAATAATATTCTGGTCCAAGCAGCTTTGCAACCTAGCTACAATCTCCGCTAATATTGCCACTACAAAATCAAACGATACAGACACACCGTAACATATTAAACGCATCGGAACTAATTTCGAATAGTAGCAACATTTCTATATCAGGATTCCTTATTACCTTAACTTAATTTTCACAATTAATTTTACTATATACCTTCAGTATGAATTGCAGCTGGACTAAAGCATGCGCACTAACACAATCACTGTATCGCAATGTAAACTTGTCCTGTAATATTAGTGTAAACTGTGTTAAGAGTTGAAATGAATTCTGGATTTTCCGTTGTACAGCGTAAGTTACGAGCACTGTTGTATACATTTCTAAATTATGTTACTTTGATAACTGTCATGATTCTGCTGCCATACTTCATGTGACTGGATGTAGTTCCACAATATTCATTATTTACTTCGCTTTTACGACTGTCATATTACAAAGGTCATTTTTCAGCCATTTTTTTACCTATTGCTTTGATATCACGATCTGAAATTGTGGGTGCAGTTTATATCGCTATTCACGACGTCACTATGTTGCAATATGGTTAATGTATTAATAGGCGGGTGATAGAACCCTCGATTTTCTAGCAAAATATTGGCCGAGTTTGTGGTTTGGTTGAAATAAAGCTGACAACTGAAACTTTATTAGTAATTTAAGCTGCTTTCATGAGCGCCAATTTAGCAACATCATGAGATGTATCGCGTTGTACTTTAATTGTATCAAAATATTAATAATAATAGTTCCAGAGCAGGAAATATAAAGTCGTACTGCCGGAATTTAACAAGAAGATGTCTTCAGTTGCGGACAGGAAATAGTGTGACATCTCAGGTATCACACCATCATTCCGTTCGTAATGTATCTGAAAAATCAAAATTTGTAAAAAAAGTTTTGATTTCCAAGGAAGGTTGTGGTAAGTTTGAAACACAGCGAGGACCAGAATGATTACTAATATTCCATGGTGCACAGTGGATATTGAGTGCTGAACATGGCTGCCATGCCAATTCTGACTATAATGACAATAGAATCTGCTCATGACGCCTGCTGCCGCTATGTGAGGAATGCATGTAACCGTATCTTTCACGTGCGCTACATCTTTGTTACCTACGTCCCGGCTTTGAGGTCACATTTCACTGAAGAATAAAAGCCAAGGAAACAGTTGACGATATTCAACCCTATAAGAGAAATTTTTCTGCTGGTCGTACTTTGAACATTAACAAAAACTTTTACACCATAACACACTTTCAAGCGACCGAAATCGCGGGTAACTGCTAGTAACAGAGAAATGTTTACCAACAACATTTAGAAGATTTATGAGATACATACGTAGAAACAAATAAAGAGTAACACCTTCGTTTGTGTATGCTAATAATTTGTAAAATAAAATCTCTGAAAGATCTTAAACGGCGCGTATTTCTCATTGTGCAGTAGCTATATAAAAAAAGGTCGACATTGTGTTGAGTCAGCGACGGACAGTTTGTAAATAGTGTGTATTTACAGCTGAAACCAAACACATACAAAAGTGTTGTCGCTGCATAATTTTTGAATTGGTTAAAAAGTTTGAAGAATAAAGCAGAGGAAGACGTGGTAAAGAGAAGCGACGCTGCTCCCGCGCCTACGCGGCGACGGGGCGGGACGCGCTGCTATGCGGGGACGCGTGCCCAGGGCTCAGCAGCCAGCACAGAGCAATCCAACAACGGTTCACTAAACATTATTCATTTAAACGTAAAACATTTATTAACAGAGGTCCATTATCAACTGAATGCTATCAACTTTATTATAGGCTGTATCTTATTCTAATTGGTGTAAGTAAAGGGTAGTGAATTAGTATTGTCAGCAAGGAACAAATTTTTGTGGAATATATATATATATATATATATATATATATATATATATATATATAAGCTGTTACCCGCGACTTCGTACGCGTGGACTTATAATTTCATTGCTAGAATTAGGTATAGAAAGCTGCTAGTAACGTAAGATTTGTCCCAAACAACACCGAGTCGGCATAATGTGACGCGAACGCCATAGAACCAACTTCCAACATATTTAAAAACACAAAAAAATGAAGATGCGGGAGGTGGGGGGAAGGCGCTGTTAACTGAGAGCAGCTTCAATTTCAGCTTTGTCTTCTGTTTTTCTTCAGCGTGGGCATCAGACTCTTCGGTTTGAATAATTTTAGCTGCTCGTGCTCTTCTAGATCTACACCTTATGTCTGGTTTTCGCCTTAAGGCATGTCAGAAAAGAACACAAAATAAACTGATGCCAGAAACTTTTAGGCAGATAGAAAGTAATAGTACAGTGCAGCGCAAATCATCATCTGTACTCAATAATAATTTTTGTATGTAAATAAAATTTACTAACTGATTGCGAGGGAAGCACAATTTGAGTAACCGATTCGTCATTACAGACTTACACACGCGTCTGTCTGCCTGTCACCATTCAATAAGTTATCAAAACTTCATAACTAAAACTGTTATTCACACCGGAAAAAAGGTATCCTGCGTCCTTCCTAAATAGACTAGTATTTCCTTTTCAAATTCCATCAATATCGGTAAACCCATTTAGTCATCAAAAAGTAACACATTATTAGTGTAGATCACACACAAAATGCTTGCGAGAGAAACAACGCCTGTGGAACCAATACAGCGTAAATAAAGTAAACGATTACGACACTGTTCGCCGCCTACAATTTGCCACGCATTCCTCTCATGAATTTGTGGTACCCATATTTTAACTTGGAATCCTTACGACGGAACTCACAAGCTTACCTCATACGATGACAAAAAATTCTTAATTTTTTTTTCACCCAGCGCGATTTGAACCGAAGCCACAGAGGAAAATTTATAAAGCATGCACCTTAATTACTGCTCTACCAGTCCACTCTTTGGTCAAATTAAACAGAGACGTATACATATTATGCGTCTGTCCTACGCGGTGCGGATAGTTTTTCATAATTCCATCTTATATATATAAAAATCTCGTGTCACGATGTTTGTCTGGGATGAACTCCGAAACTAAATAACCAATTTTGATGAAATTTGGCTTAATGTGTGTAATTTGGTCCAACTTAAAATACATGATAGTTTTTATCTCAATTATTGACCATTATTGCGAATTAAACGTTTGTCGTAGGATAATGGTTTGTAAATTCCATAATTTTCTAAGAGATGGCGGTGTGTTAATTTATCGTCACAGGTTGGGTAACCATCCAGTAGATGCAGTTGTGTTTCGATTTATTTATGCTCCAAACTGTTCCACGCCATATGTGTGTTTCTTGAATTTTAATTGTGCCGTGTATTGAGTTGTAATTATACTATACTGTTGTGCATTGTTTTTGTGTTATTATACGTAGCGACAATGTAATTACACACATGAATACCCATTGAATAAAACGTTACGATAAATTCAAAAACGTGTAAGAATTTCTTGCTTGCTTCTCATTTTTCTTCTTTGCGTTATGACCAGCTCTCCAGTACTCGTTCATTATTGCACTGTTTTTTCTCTTCCTCTCCTCTCTACCTTGGAATCCTGCCATATTTGAAATCTGCTTTCGATTCCCCCCCCCCCCCATACTGTTCACTGATATTATTTCGTACAGCAGCGTGTGACCGGGAGAGTGCGTTCCCGGATATATCAAATAATTACTTAGATCATAATTGGCTCAGTAGTCGTGCTATTTTGGCATCAAACAATGTTGACGTCGACGAAATTAACTTTTGCCAGGTGATCTAATATCTTTTAAATAAATAGATACTATTGTAGATGAAAATGATGCTGTAAATTGCCCAACTGAGTTTTTAAAATCACGCAATTTTCGGTTTAAGATTTGTTCACCGATTATTCTTTTTCGTAATTTGAATCCACCTAGATCATACAACGGCTACACGTTTGGTCATCAAAAGGATCACCAGAAATGTTCCTGAAACAACTATTTTGTCTGGAAAGTTTAAAGGAGAAATCGTCCTATTGCTACGTATTCCAATGATACCGTCAGAATCTCCAATACCACTTAAAAAAAGCTTCAATTTCCGATGCGTTTGGCTTTCACTATGACCATAAATAAGTCTCAAGGCCAAACAATGTCCGTTTGCGGCTTGGACTTAGAAAATACGTGTTTCTCCCATGGGCAGCTATGCCTGCTCACATGTGTGGAAACCATCAAATCTATTTGTATTAGCAAAAGACAGGCAAACCAAAAATATTGTGCAGCAATAAATTGTAATAATTTAAAATAATTGTTAAAAATGTTTAAAAATCAACTTCATCTATCTCAGTTATAAAACTGAAATTTCAATACATAAATAAATAATTTATTTTTTATAAATATCAATTTTTTATATATTTTCAATTAAGTAATTTGTTATAAAATGTAAATTTAAAAAAATTATATTCGTTTGTCCTTAATTTCAACATTCCGAATCTCTTTACCAACTACTTTTGAATTTTCAAATCGACTAAAACGTTTTTGTTTTTATTAGTGAATGTTGATTTGACTACATTAAGAAGTTTAGAATAACATTGATCCAATGTAGGTACTATAACTACTGAGTCACAGCAACGCGTGACCTGGTCAGCTAGTGACAATATATATTATCCATTCAAAAATATTATCCTGTGATCTTCCTAAAGGCAAATAGCATCTGCTTGTGAAATTTCATGAGGATCGAATTAACTGTTTGGCCTTCAAAACGTAAGAAAAAGACAGGGAGACGGACTTACTTTCACATTTATAATATTAGTATAGATATTCGGAGTGATTTTTTTCCCACTATCATTAATCGCTCTTAGGTAAAAAAGGAAAAATAATCAATTAATACATTGTGCTTTTCACCACTAGTTTTACAGATTTAATAGTACTGGAAAATTTCTCGTAACTTAGCTTTACGGTAAAGATTTTTTCACATAAGCGAGTTTTCTAAACAATGCACAGAGTTGGTTAATAGTGTCACCCAGAATTTTACGACTATCTTTTCAGTAGAACTAAATTATATAATATTAATTTATGAAACGAATAATTTGTGGCGAAAACGTTTTGTACGTCGCGGCTGATGACGGAATACGCGTTAAGACCTTGTTTCACGCGAGGGTCTCTAATAAAATAAGGTGATAATTAAAAGAAACAAAAAGGGAGCGAAGAACTCATATAATGGAAGCAGTCCTCAAGTGTTCGATGATATCTTTATGGTTAATATGTGTACTAATTACCTTAATGAAGCATAGCCTACTTTAATAAACAATTTAAAAAAATTTGGGGTCCTAAATTTTGTATTTTTAAATGCAAGCTAAAAGATTAATCTCGATGAATAAATATTTCATCCTATTTAAAAAAAAAAAACACAAAGACTTTTAAGATAATAGGTATAAAAGCAATACTTCAAACAGCATTTGCATGATGGGTGAGCGGTTAACGCTCTGGCTTCGCATTCGGGAGGACGCCGGTTCGAATCCCCGTATGGGCATCCAGTTTCGGGTTTTCTATGGTTTCCCCAAATCATTTCGGGCGAATGCCGTAATGCTTCCTTCAAAAATGCCATGTCCGAATTCCTTCCCGTACCTTGTCCCCAGTCCTATCCCGCATTTAGTGACACCGACGTCGACTGGGCGTAAAGCCAGGAGCAAAGAATAAATAAATTGCTTATTGGTATGTGTGGTTTCCACTAAGGACTCAGTGGGAAGCATGTGGGAGCATGGTTATAAAGTGTAAACCTTGTTCAAAAATTTTATTACAAGAATCATGGTCAACGATTAAACTTATACAGAATATCACAAATAATATAATACATAAGAAAGCTTCGATCTTGCCGATTATGATCTTAATAAATCCTGTACCAATACAAATATATGTTAATGCGATGACAAGCTTGTTAAGTCATGAGAATATCCCTAATCACAATATCTCCACTTGTATTAAACATCCAAACAGAAATCCTTACGTGCTTGGAAACGTAATATAACAGGGCAGGCTCTTACCAATTTACCATCATATAACAAATTTACAGATAGTACAAAACTCAAATTTGTACATAGGAGGTAAAATACAGCAATTATTTTAAACAAACAGGAATCAGTTTACCTTAGCGTCCTTCAGTATAAACCTTAAGAATCAAGTTCTTACCAAAAGGTTCTGACACACTATAGTGTGTACACGCCGGCGCATAAGTCGTTGCCACCCACACACACTGATAAGGGGGCATCCACAAATTACGTGAGGTGTTTTTCCGGATTTCTGGACCCCCCCCTCCCCCCTGGTGAGATTTCGTGAGATCTGGCCGGACCCCCCCCCCCTCTGGTGAGATCTGGTCCGTGAGAACCCCCCCCCAGAAATCGCCCTCGAAACTTTCGTAGACCTTTTTTTTTTTTTAGGTCACACCCTAACTTTTTTGACGAAATACCCTCCTAAAATCGACTTTGGCGCAAATTGTAGACCTTTTTTTTGCTCTACTATCCCCAAATTTTTCGCAAAATCTCACGTGAGATTTCCGTAGACCCCCCCCTCCCCCCTGGTGAGATCTGGTGAGATTTCGCCGGACCCCCCCCCTCCCCTATTTCACCTCACGTAATTTATGGATGCCCCCTAAGGCAGCGGGAACGATTAGCACCACATATCGGGGAATTTTGTCCATTCCCGTAACAAAATTATTAAGCACAATTAACAAGAATGCAGTAAGCGATGCACTTTGAAGTTGGAATCATCAGGTATTCTACCTCAAATACCCGACAGTGCTAGAAAATGGCAATTTATCACCTCGAAGCCACCGCCAGCCCCGCCCGCTGCCGTGCTCCCAATCGGCGGAAAACCGCTCACGAACATAGAGCGCAGAGGAGGAAATCCCTCGATTAATGCGAGCGAGGAACGGTCTCGGTCGGGTCACAAATCCACAACATGCGATACTTCCAGGCCACCTGGTAAAATTACAAGTCCTCGCTTATACCAGCAGACCTCTAACGTCGCAGTCAATTAGGGAAAATATTAGGCCCAACGAACCAATCCGCTGCTGCCGACCGACTGACTTTCCGGGTTTCGTGTCCCCGAAAATCAATTCTATCAGCTGGTAGAGGGCACCACCAGAGTCACAGCGCGCTCTCACGGGCGAAACTAGCACGCGGGCTCTGCAGGAACTAGCATCAGAAGACAATCGAAGCGCTGAAAATAAACAATGCGAGCCGAGCACGGCTCACTTATATCTGTTATATAAGCATTTATATTGGTCCTACGATATTAATCTGGTTGTAAGTATTTGTGTGAGAATGGTCGTTTAATTTGTTACAGTACTAATATTTAGTTGTATGAGATTTCCTCTCATGTTTTTACATAAAGATATGTTTTTGTATCCGTTGACTACGGATTATAATCCACCCACAGAATTAATGTTTGACATGGCTTATAATTAGAGAAATATCAATAGTAAAAAAATTCTTTTCTGTCATGTGAAGTTAGTAAAATAATAATTTTCTAAATATGTGTTGTTTTTTATTTTTTTTAAAGAAAATTAGCTTACGGAACGTGGACAGACGATGTCATTTCTACCCGGCTGGGAATCACTGCAGCTTTCTTTCAGTGCTAAAGCGTTGTTGGTTATCTATGCAGCTGAGTGCCGGATTAGCCTCGTAGCAGGAGTTAGCAATGCTACGGGCTCAGCACCCTCTGGGGGACCTCGCGCCTCCTAGGGGGGCCCCGCGCCTAGGAGCCTTCTTCAGGCTAGATGGGGGCCCCTTCTTCACATCTGCTACGGACCCCGCGCTGTCTTAATCCGGCCCTGATGCAGTTAGTTAAGAAACATTGGATACTCTCAGTTATGCGACATTCCTTAAGTATGTTATTCCCTGATGCAATTAGGTAAGAATCAAGGGTATAATATGCGCATACACAATCTGTAGGATCGATACGTTTAAAAAGAAAAAAATTGAAAGAAATTAGACTTGAACCCAGAACCGCACGTTCAGAAGACCAGAACGTTAACCGCAGATCCAACGAACTCATGCTGGTACGCTCCTCGTCAGTGTGTAAACAATGTGTGCGTAGGAAGACAGTTTCATTCAATCTGTCTTGGAGACACACTTTCCCGAACTAATCTGTTAATGATTGTTTCTAAGAAATCGACGCCCTCGAAAATGGCCATCCGCTAGCTGCTCCACAGACCACGTGATGATTGTCATATTATTTGAAGGAATTAACAAAACCAATATATGAATAAATGTCGTTATAGTTTTACACTAATCATTCAGAATAAAATGTAGCGCAGAGACACTTTATTGCCGCTTTTTATTGCAGTCTTGTTAATTACAACTTTTACGATATATTTCACGATCTGAATTAAGGAAAAGTATAGCTGGAACCAAATTTCGTCCGATGTGGCGGAATATGACAGCCAATCCCGCGATAGAAAAATGCATTACCTGTCTCGGGATTGGTCATTAGCCTTGTACTGAAATGTAGGAGAGGATTGATGACCTATCCTGCCAATAAGAATCGTCAGTTGGAGGAGTCTTCCTCTTTCGTTCCTGAGTTAAATAAATGAATTACTGATGGCGCTGAACTGAATACCCGTCAATGAGAGCGTACGTTGAGCTGAGCTAACAGAGACACCTAAGTTTCCTCGGAAGCATGCTGTCCGATGTTGTCAGATTGTTCAAACTTAGGAACGTAAGCTCTGACGCCGATTGACAGTTATTTGCCAAAGAGTGTGCATCAACGACATGCACAATGGATATTTGCGAAATACAAGCAATTACAAAATTTGTACAGAATATTCTCAGGAAATAACAAGGAGACAGTAGATATAGCTTATCTGAAGACATACATGGTCCATACCAAAAGTAGTAGGACTGATTTTAAAAAAAATAAATTATTGAAGATATGTTTACAATTCCTTAATCCTCTTCGAAATAGCACCCTTGGGCAGCTACACACCAAAAATTACGCTGCTGCCATTGGCCGTACGCCTTCTGGAAGTCAGATTCGGGGACGCTGTTGAGAGCCCTCGTCGATGCTGCTTCAACGTCCTGAATCGAGTCAAACCGCTGTTCCTTAAGCTGCTTTTTCATCCGTGTGAGTAAGAAAAGTCAGATGGAGCCAAATCAGGACTGTAGGCGGGGTGCAGCAACGCGGCAATGTCAATTCGGGCTAACAGTTGGCTCATGACGGCGCGCCTTGGCACGGCGCATTCGGACGCGATTCACTCGGTCTCGCAGGCGGGCTGGCACTTGCACGTAAATGTTCGAATAGACAGTTTCCCCAGGGGAAATGAACTCCTTATGAATCACCGCGCGACGGTCAAAAAACACGATCAGCATTGTCTTGATCTTTGATTTGCTCATGCGAGCCTTCATTGGACGGGAGGATGAAGAAGGCAACTGTTGGCCCAATTCAGCGTTGCCACATTGCTGCACCCCACCTACAGTCCCAATCTGGCTCCAACTGACTATTTTTTTTTTACTCACACGGATAAAAAAAGCAGCTCGACTCAGGACGTTCAAGCAGCATCGACGAGGGCTCTCAACAGCGTCCCCGAATCTGACTTCCAGAAGGCGTAAGGCCAATGGCAGCAGCGTAATTTTTGGTATGTAGCTGCCCAAGGGTGCTATTTCGAAGAGGATTAAGGAATTGTAAAGATATCTTCAATAATTTTTTTTTAAATCAGTCCTACTACTTTTGGTATAGACCTGTATGTACTAAAATTAAAGCAATTTGCAGTTGTGTGTTGGAGAAACTAGTGAGAGGGTGAAGAAAAGCAATAAATACTAAGGGAATACAGCCATGATGAAATCCAAATAAGATCAGTATAGACCATCTGGCTTTACCAGACGACCTGACGTTAGTCAGCGATGCACTTGAGAATGCTCTAGAACGAATCAAAGAACTACATAATCAAGGAGCTAAACTAGGACTGCGAGTATACTTTTTTTTTAATTAAAAAAAAATTAAACCACAGACAGTTTGTGTAAAATATCAAATATACCCCGAGAAATCTTGAAATAAATCACAAAACAGTATTTAAAACAGATATGTTTAAATATCGAAACATCTTGGAGAATGGATATCGAACAACACAATAAAAATGGTTTGCAATAAAATAAAATAAAAAAATGCAGAAAGCATTTGAGTTAACAAGAAAAACATTAAAATACGAAACTAAGGTACTATCAAACAGTAGCTAGATGAGAAGTAGATTACGCAGCAGAAACGCTTAACGTCAACACATCTGGATGTCTCGAAACAATAGAGAACATGGAAAGAATAATTTTAACAAAAATACTACTTTTTAAAATTTGAAGTGAATCCGAATAAAAAGTAACATCAAATAAAATATATTTTAAAATTAAAAAACTATAAGATGTAATTAAGAAAAGAATACAGTTCTATGGGAACGTACACAGTATTAATACCGAAATATTAACCAAACTTATCTGACTTGGTAAACACTAATAAATCCAAGCCAGCATAATTCCAGGAAACAGAAAAAGATATACAAAATGCTGGAATACATATGTACTCACTAAATTATAGAGCACGTATTGAAGAGGAAGCTCAAAAAGCTGGTTTTCAAGAAAGAAGGAAACAAATCCACCAGTGGAACAAAGAGGACTCAGGAAGAGAAGGAAGGTTTCTCGTGCAGGCTGAAAGAACTATTCCCACAAAGAAGATTGAAAACGATTAGGCATAAGAATAATAGAATTAGGGTCCCTTTAAAAGGATTATTTGAATAAAGAATGAAGAAAGGAAGAAATTGAGATGTTGGAAGCATATCAAACAGAAAGATTTCGAACTGACAAGGGACACCTTTGACTTCGAACGCTCTGAACAGCACGAAAACATGCTTAAAATAACTAACTATCATTTCCAAGCAAAATGTTGCATTCCACCTCAAGCAACATACTGATTTGTGAGATTACAATGTGCCAAACCAAAAGCTATGATCGTTATTTGATCATGAAAATTCAGTCTGTGATTTACAGTCAATATGCTGCAACTATTTATAAGCCTAAGTTGCAATATGCTTGGTGAAAGCCAGGTTATGACATTGACACCAACATTATCATTTGAGAAAGTAATTAATGTGGCTTTTGATACTGGACTGCGTGAATGCGAAAGTGATTTGTTATGTGAAAACATGACTTTAGTGAGGTGTGCACATTGTTCTCTTCCACTTTTTTTAAACTAGTTCATCGTAATCCCGCATCTGCACTTTGAGGACTAATATAAGCACTATCAGGTGTGTGGTACTGCTGTATATGCGTGTTTTGCGCTATATTAACGTACTTTGGGCAGAGAGTTATTGGCACTGTTGATTGAAAATTTAACGATAGATTGTCACTGACGTCATTTAATTACGTATGATTCCCTCCACATGGTATTGATATCTTGTTACATTGTTTCTCTCTATTAAAATGTTACTTGCGGGAGAATGCAACATTTTGCCTGGAAATGACACACACCACAGTTTTGTTTATGATCACTTTTATTCTCTGCATGTTTTCGTGCGGTTCCGAGCGTTCGAGGTCAAAGGTGTCCCTTGTGAATAGTGGCCGGGGCTGACTTTCACTGGGCGGCGGCGCGACCCAGCAGGTGGCCACAGACGACTTTCACTGCGCGGCTCATCTGCTCCGTTACGACACTAGCGCTGCGGTCGCTGAGGAACTAGTTCAGGCGTAATGCAACAACATTTAATTTTTTGCGAACGGAACATTTTGCTCGCGGCTGAGACCATAAACGGCAGTACTCAGTTCATCTTACGTAACAGATTTCGCAGCGGTGGTGAGTGACAGAGTAGAGCGCTCGGTGCATTTCCTGTGGCGCATAAACAGTAACCTCGTCAGCTGCGCGGAAGTCACAATACGCGAATGAGCCGATTGTTAAAGTCACATTTGTTTCAGCTAATTGTTTTGTATGCGCAGAGGTTACGCGGTTCATTTCTTTGTATGTCTACTGTCTTTGTCATTATGTGTGATGTAACAAGCGCTGTGAAAGCAAGAAGTATTTGTACGGTGTGGTATAAAATAGAGAGAAGTGTCGTAATGGTGGACAGATTGGTTTTCAACGAGCTCACATTTAATTTAAAGCTAATACTCCGACAGAGCTGCAGTTGACTGCAATGTAGTATTATGTATTACGTAGTAGAACTGGCAGTACAGTCCTAATGACTCCATCCAAAGATCTTGAGAAGGAATGTTTTGAGTTATTCCTGAGAGCCATGGAACCTGTGTAACTCAGGGGCTCAGTGCAACGATTAAATATGTGAATACGTAATGAGCTAACTGTAGGAAGTATTCAGAGAAGTTTCATTTTTCCTTCTTTTTTTTAATAGAAAGTTTAAGATGGCAGCGTCTTATCCTGGTTCATGATGGGCTGCAGGGGATGAAGGAGGTGGGGTTTGGAATAAACGAAATCTTTGACTGCAAACATATATGTTCATCTGACAAGACGATAAGCTAATTATGCCATTACCTGCTCAGAGTAATGTTTCTGGTGCAAATTGGTCTGAATTCTCAGAACTGTTGGATTCCGAAGCACTTTCAATAGAACCAACACCAGAATGCTATGACATCTTCACCATGGCTGTAAAGAGATGTTCCAGAATGTCTATCCCTCGTGGTTGTCGGACATCTTACATTCCCGGTCTCACATCAGACCAAGCTGCTCTATTTAAAGAATTCATCAATTTATTTACGGAAGATACTTTTGGTGAAGCAAAGGTGGAAGCTCATTTCCATTATTAAAGAGACAAAGCGGAATCAGTGGATTAAAATTATTGAAGACTTAAATTTCGCAAGAGACAGCCATAAAGCATGGAGATTTCTGAAGCTTCTAAACAATGATCCAACTAAGTCCAATGTGCGTCATAATATTACTGCCAACCAAATAACGCACTAGTTATTACTAAATTGGAAAGCTAATCACAAATGCAAAATGCTCAAACAGCGGAAACAAGGACGAGAGGATAATAACGACCTCAAACACCATTCAGCTCGCAAGAATTAGAGAAGGCTATAAGACATAGCAAAAATGGAAAATCAGCAGACCTGGATGGCATCAGGACATAGCAAATTAAGGACTTTGGTCTAACAATGAAGAAGTGGATACTTCAGCTCTTTAACAACTGTATGAGCAGATGTCAAATCCCAAAGATATGGCGGAATAGCCGAGTGACTACCTTGCTTAAACCTGTCGAAGAAGGAAACAATCCAAAGAATTTTAGACCAGTTTCACTTACAAACATCTTGAAAGAATTATCTTAAACCGGCTGTTGCGTGTGGTTGATACTTTGCTTATTCCTGAACAAGCTGGATTCCGCCCAGAGCTGCACGGAACAACTGCTAAATCTCACGCAGATTATAGAAGATTCGTAGCTCGTAAGGTGGCAGGATTAGTACTTGTTGATTTGTCAGCAGCGTATGACACCATCAACCATCAACTACTACTAGTCAAGTCCCACAACCACACCAGGAATTTCAGTCATTGCTACTCTCCTGCAGAATCGCAAATTCTTCGTTGACATTCATGGACGGTGTAGCCGTTGCAGGTTACAGGAGAATGGTCTACCCCAAGGAAGTGTGCTAGCCCCGATATTGTTTAACATATATACCAACGATCAGCCTATACCCCCCAAATGTAGGAGTTTCCTGTATGCTGATGATCTTGCTCTGACCTCACAGAGCAAATACTTTGAATCAGAGGAGAGTACGCTTACTAACGCTTTGGAAGATCTGTCAAAGTATAATGGCACAAACCAGCTTAAACCAAGTATGTGCTTTTGATTTAAGGAATAAACAAGCTACTCGTAGGTTAAAGGTGACATGGTTGGGGGTCGAACTAGATCACTGCGACACTCCAAAATATCTAGGCGTGACCCTTGAAACATTGCATGAATTCCAAGCTTAAAGTCTCTACTAGGAACAATCTCCTAAGAAAACTGGCTGGATTGCAGTGGGGTAGTCAGCCTCAAACAATTCCAACTTCGTCCTTAGCACTATGTTATTCGGCTGTAGAATATGCCTGTCCTGTATGATACAGCTCAACCCATGCCAAACAGGTAGACATTGCACTTAACGACAGTTGCTGAATCATAACAGGCTGCTTCAAACCCACTCCAATCGAATGGCTCCACCACCTCGCAGGAATAGCGCCACCTTCTGTTCGAAGGGAAATAGCAGTGAACAAGGAAAGGAGGAAAGTGGACCATGAAAGATCTCAACCACTATATGCGAATACACCACATAGGCAAATACTGACGTCTAGGGAAAGTTTCCTAAAAAAAGTCTCAGAAACTTACAATGACAAATGAGAAAGTCAGGTTACAACTATGGGAAGCTAAGGCTGCCCTTCCGCATGACTGGGGAAGATTGTCCGAATCTTTGCTACCTGGCTACGACAAGCGTTGGTTGATTTGGAAGTCTTTGAATAGGCTGAGATCAGGAGTGGGCAGATGCAAAGTGAACTTAGCAAGATGGGCTTACGCTGAGGTCGACGACATCAAGTGCGACTGCGGTGAAGACCAGACTGTCCAGCACATGCTCCAGTGTCGACTGTGTCCAGCATCCTGCTTGGCAGCTGATCTGTACGAGGTCTCAGAAAAATGCACTGGATGTGATCAGTACAATTTGATGTTTGTGATTGTGTGACTATACATATCTGACGCGAAATAAATAAACCTGCTCAGAG